>QANT01004545.1:0-11783 GCA_003254885.1 Purshia tridentata | reverse complement strand
ATAAAATGTTTAGGGTTTAGGCTATGGGATATAGGTTATAGGGTTTAGAAGTTAGTATATGTAAACTCTATGTTTTATATAAATTATAAAACATATGTAATATATCAAAACTCTAAACCCCAATACCTTATTTCAAATTAAACTAATAATTTTTTTGTTAAAACACAACAAAGTTTAGGGTATGAGATAATAAGATTATAAGATATAGGATAGTAAGATGATACAATCATACAAGTACAACATTCAAGGTATATAATTTAAATATTATTGTATAAGGTTTAGGGTATATATATTAGGGTAATAGATTAATTATACCTTGAATGTGGGTTTAGGGTTTAGGGTAAATTTAAAACCATATATTTTTAAAATTATAAGTTTAATATCAAAGTGATATAAAATTGGCTCAAAATGGTACAAAATATCTTAAAGTGGTACAAAATGGCCCAAAATGGCAAAAAAAGGTTCAAAATGCGGCCTAATTTGAAGTTCGGTAAAGGCCCAATCCAAACCGGTTTCTTGGTACGGCTTGGTACTCGGTTCATCATTTTCAGTTTCGATTTTAATTTCCATGCAAGCTAACCGGAGGAGTTCGGTTCGGTACTCGATTCATCATTTTCGGTTCGGTTCCCCAGCCCTACTTTCAACTAAAATGACCCAACCATTTATATAAATAAAATTTTATATTTTTTAATACTTGGTCTAAGTTAATAGGTTGGTTTTTGTGTGTTTAGCCTTGGGCCTTTGTTTAGATCATAACTAAATTTTGTCAAAATCCATTATTCAAATAATTGAGGCCCCTTTACATTAGTTTTTGAAAAAAAATTATTAAGCCTGGTTAAAACCAATTAAAATTGTTTTAAATAACCGAACTTTTTGGTTACAACCTTAACAGAATTGGTTATGGTTAGCAAAACTACCATTCCTGGCATTCCAGACCTGCCAATTTAGTTTCCAATTTGATCATACCGATTCGATTAACCAAATTGTGCCCACCCCTATCAGGCTATCACCATCCATTTATTGATTTTTTTACACTGTCCTTTTATGATAATTTGAAAAATATATACCAATATATAAATATGGAATTTTGCTCTCTTGCGAAGAAAATACGGATAAAAAACAGACTCACATCCAAATGGGTGGTCCTTCTTGTACTGGCACCCGTCTGTTCTGCTTCTCTGTTCCGCATATGAGAAGCTGTCTATAAATATGACAAGAGAATAGTATAAATCATGAACAAAACCCAAGTTAGGGAAGGTAGGCTTTGACATTGTTGATTGCCAGCACATACACCTGTCATGTTTGCCAGCAAAGAGGCACAATGTGTAGCAAGTTGAGAATTAACCACGTTTACTTTTTGGCAGAGGTACACTTGTGAGTTGTGACTTGCCATACTAGAATACTTCCTTGGACCTACTTATTTATTAAGTTACTGTATCAAACTGTCATATGCCAAGTAGTTTCACTCTATGTCATGTACATATCGCATAGTCTTCAATTTTACTGCATCAAACCCAAAAAAATTTCAACTACATTGTATCATTTATCTTTGCCATTTACTCGATAAATTTACAAGATATATTATACAACCAAACCTACTTTCGAGTATGGATGTGCTGACATGCCCAGATATGCCACTTCTTTGATTATTCTCGAATGGTATTTTAAAAAATAAAAATAAAAATTTGGGGGATTAATGACAAGGTTCAAACTCGTATTATGAGTATTTACAAG
This sequence comes from Purshia tridentata, assembly GCA_003254885.1. Classification (NCBI taxonomy): domain Eukaryota; kingdom Viridiplantae; phylum Streptophyta; class Magnoliopsida; order Rosales; family Rosaceae; genus Purshia; species Purshia tridentata. The sequence goes on along the minus strand of QANT01004545.1, from coordinate 10,049 downwards.
ATATAGTGGTAGGCCATTCTTAATGCAAAGTTAATTTATTTGACTTGATTAATTAACACAAAACGTGTACCAAAAGTCTAGTTGTTTTTTATGTTAGTGATGCGATGTTGCTGCTACTAATATCATAAGACAATTCACTTAATTTTTCTATAACGAATTATCCATCTAAATTTGCCATAAGGAGTTATCCAAAAAATTTGCCAATAATGAATTATCCGCAACAATTTTCCAGTATGAATTATCCAAAATAAAAAATTTTCCGATAAAGTTCAATATGTTTTTTTTTCTTTTCAATTGCATAATTTTCATTCAACCATTTATAAGAAATATTAAAATTCTCTTGTATAAAAGAATATTAAATTATCAATCAAGTGAATGTACAACGAAAGTCGTTACAGCACAAGCGCGCAAGCAACCCGTTTTTTGAGCTAACAAATGGAAATCCATTTTCATTAAATATAAAAATTAAACCAAAACTCAATTCTTAACGCTGGCATTTTCGTCAAACAAAAATAAGTAAATGCTTTCACAGCCGGGCTCTCTCTCTCTTACTCTCTAAGTTGGTGGTGGTGGTGGTGATCAAATTACAATTACAGCCATGGCATCATCGTCGGAGGAGGAACGGAGACCAGAACAGCAGCAACCGCAACCGCAACCGCAACCGCAACCGCAACAACAACAACAGCAACAGACGGTGAAAGAGTGCGTGCACAAGACCAAGCTCATTCAATTCTTGGGACGCACCGCGCCTATCGTCCTCCAGAACGACAATGGCCCCTGCCCTCTCCTCGCAATCTGTAATTCCTCTCTCTCTCTCTCTCTATCTTAGGTTTCAGTTTCTATTTTTTTTCTGGGCGTCGGATTGTTTGGTGCCGAGAAAATTGAGAAAATGATTAAGGGATTGGAATCTTGATTTTCTAATGGAGTAGGAGTTGTAGGTGTGTGTCTAATGGAATCCAAAATTGAGATTCGATCATTCTGTTATTTTTCATCCGTTTTAATCGGCAACAACCAAAAATTGAAGAAAATATCGACTTGATCACTTTACACTATGAATTCTTTTTTTGTTTTCTTTCATTTCTTTATCTAATTCTGCTTCCAAGATCGATTTATTATCGCTGCTAACATTGCTTAATCTTGTTTTCCTTCTATTTGAAATTGAAGGGTCTGTTATTCGTTACTAGTTTGCATTTCTAGGGTTTTCTGATCGTCAATTTTGTTTTTTTTTTTTTGGCCACTGATCGTCAATTTTGTTAATTATTGAAAAAATACTCAAAGCACACCCTGTCTTGAGCTTTAATCAAATGTGTATTGCTGTTAAGAGTTTTGATTCTGTCGCTCTCACTGACACACACACACACAGAGTCACACTGACTCACAACTAAATGACTGCTAATTTTCTTAAATGTATTTGAAGTTTAGAAATGGAGTTTTTCACTTGTAGGGATGCTGTTTTTGTTACTTAGGGTGAAACCATACTGTTGTGTCTGGGGTAGTTACTAGTTGTGATTGAGAAATATATTTCTAGTTTTTCTTGTTAAATTCAAAAGTCTTTGTAATTATGCTTTTTGATTTTTACAGTTCTTTGGAGCTTGAAAATGGAGAAATGATAGCATATAACATAGTCTGATTATCACTTGATTCGATTTTTGGATTGAGTCTATTTTATTTGGTTATCAAGTAAAGACAGAAAAAGCATGCCATTATTTTGTTCTTGTTTCTCTAATCACTCTTCAATTGTTATTATCGTTTTCTTAAATTGTCATTCCGAGTTAGCCTTTTGGTTTCTGGAAAATCTACAGATAATAAATGAAAAACTTTATGAGTCTTCAGTTCTGTGCTATTTGGTTTTTAAGAAAATGAATTTGACTTGGCTAAAAAAGTTCCTTTCTTGGGGTCAGGCCTAATTTCAGTTACAAGTTTATTGATGATAAACTTATGTAGGAATATAATTCATGCAATCTTGTATGCTATGTTTTCTTATATAAGTCACATTGAACATGAATAATCCTGTTATATGCACATAAGGAAAGAGGGATGCATACAAATAATTTTTTTTTTATTGTTGGGAACATGACTCATGCCTACTTTGGTTGCTTACAGGTAATGTTCTTTCGCTGAGGAACAACTTGAATTTGAGTCCAGACACGACAGAAGTCTCACAGGAGAAATTACTTTCGCTTGTTGCTGAACGATTAATTGATTCTAACAGTAATATTGATGTAATAAATAATGTTATGCTTTCACAACAACTTTTGATTTTCTCACTTTCTTGTTTTTAAATTGAAGTTGACAATATTCTTGTTGTGTTGTAGAATAAAGATGCAGGGTATGTAGAAAATCAACAGCAGAACATTTCTGATGCTATTGATCTACTCCCTAGACTTGCAACCGGGATTGATGTCAATATAAAATTCAGAAGGTTGTTCTTGTTTAGTTTCCTACCTGTAGTTTATGGCGACAATCTACTTTGTGAGTTTGAATTGAAATTAACCTCATGGTTGCAGGATAAGTGATTTTGAGTTTACCCCAGAATGTGCCATATTTGACCTGTTAGACATTCCACTATATCATGGTTGGATAGTTGATCCCCAGGTTTGTTTTTTAGTTCTCAAGTCCTACTTAGCATGAGTAAAGTAGATTTTATTTTCAATTTATATTGTTACAAGTAAAGTAGAGTTACTCAAAGACTAGATTTTCCTAATGCAAAACTTCTGATGTTTGCTGGGCCTTGATGCATTTGAGCATGTTGTAGTAGGTTTGCTACTTTTTATCCTTACTGTATATGCTTGTTGGCCTCGCTTAATATAGTTATTGAGAAACTGCGGAGAGAATTACATGCATTAATCATAACCCTATAAGGGTTTAAATGGAGTAAAACTGTAATCGCAATAGGATACTATTCACAACCAAATAATTTAATGTAGGAATTGACATTACACCCCTAAACTAACCAGAAAAGAAAATATTCTTAGATCCAAATTATAATATACTTCCATTCTGCACAACTACCCCTCAAGCTGGAGGATTGAATATAATCATGCCCAACTTGTTACATAACTCGGAAGTATAATTAAGAACTTCGAAATGTAAAAGAAACTAAAATATTTAAATAAAATATAAAAAATAATAATTAAATTGGATTTCACAGCCACTGGAAGACACCCAGAACCAGAGCATGTCGTGAAAGAAGCACACTGGGCAGGCGTGCTTAGACCGTATCTCCAGGGCACAGTTGAATGTAGATCCCCAAAAATTCCCGTTTCTTTGTCGTTGGGGCTAAAAATCTCATGTGCTCCCTTGGATGTTTGAGTCATGTGCGGAAATTGCTTGTGCATGACACGATTGTCTGTTTTGTGCAACTGCATTTAGTGTTCTTCTACATGTGTGTGTACATTTGTATGTATATGTGTACATGTGTATGTATTTCTAAGGTGTCTGGTGGTCATGCCCATTTGACTGATGCTTCGGCACTTGTAGTCCTCCTATCTCATGTGTAGCAGGAAATTCATGTGGGTGGCTACCAAAGGGGTTGCGGTGGGATTTGAACTCATGATTTGAGGGGTGTGTGCGCACATACATATTTTGAATGTGTATTCTTTATAATCAAGTTATTTTGATGTTGGACAAATGTGTTGGTGTTAACAGTGTATTATTTCTTTCATTACAATGTTGTCCTGATTTATGTTGAAGAATATGCCATCTGGTATTTACTTCATGGCCTTTGGTTTGATAATCAATTCGCTAGTGCATGTTTACCAGGATCATGATACTACTAATGCAATTGGATCAAAGTCCTATAATACACTTATGGGGGAGCTTGTTGCACTGGAAACAAGAAATATGGAGAGTGAATATAAGAAGACTCCTGAAGAAGATTGTGTTGATTTTGTTGCTGCAACAACTGCAGCCCTGGGTGTCCCTTCACCATGCCTTTCTAGAACTAGATCTTTTGATGAGTCCCCACGTTCAGCTTCTGATGAACCAAAGTTAAGAAAAGGAGACCTTGAAGAAGAAGAAGAGTTGTTAAGGGCTTTAAGAATGTCTGAGGCCGAAGGGCCAACTTCAGTGGGTGATCCTCTGGCAACCAGTATTGATGGAGCCCCTTTGTCAGTTAGTTCAGATGAAAGTACAAACCCTGAGAAGGTTATGCCTGCAGCTTCTGTAGATAAATCAGAGAAGAATGTTTCTGAATACAATAATTTTCATCAGTCAGAAGTGTCTGTTTCAGAAGATTGCAATTCCCTTGGGAATGAGAGTAGTGATCTGATGTCTTTCAAAACTACTCCAGTGCAAGAAGCATGTTCATCATTTTCGGATACTAATAAGTTAGAAAATATTGATCAGCCAACTCATGTGAAATCAGAACATCTTTCCAACAATCTGGTTGCAAAAAGCACTATGAATGAATCAGTTCAGATTGAAAGCACAATTTCCTATTCTCCTGGGAGACATACTGAATCTGTCAGTGACAACCATACAGATGTTTCACGAGGGGATGAAAATTTTGAGGATCAGGTCAAGCTTACAACTGATGCTCATGGAAGTCCAGATAAGCAAAATGGGAGCAACATGATAGAGGTATCTTGCATATCTGCTCCAAATGTGGGTTTGGATTCATCTAGTGGCAGAGTGAAGCAAATTGATGCGTCGGAAGGTTCAAGTGTTGAAGGCCGTGAGCCCATCTATGAAGGAGAGGAACGAATTTTGGATTCACGGACTACAGTTTTTGAAGACAGAGAGCCTGTATATGAAGGCGAGATGGTACTTGCAAAACAAGCTGACAAAAGCACCGCAGATGCAAGGCCCAAGGATGAAATTACTCCACAACAAGGTGAGCTCTATACCATATCAGAGTTGAAAAATGATTATTTGTTGACCTTGTTTTAGTTCATTTGTAAATTTGTTACTTCTCATGCATTCAGTTAGTGCTTTTCATATTCTCATATAAAATTTCTTCCATTCCATTTGCCAATTGGGTTTAGGGGAACTGGTCAGGACTTTTTTGAAGAACAATGCTAGTCAACTGACTTTCTACGGGTATGTTGGTTTACTGTTTGACTTTTAAGTCCTATATTCTTTGCGGATTTATGTTCTCCATAAAATTATTGTTATTGTTTTTGCAGACTTTTCTGCTTACAAGATGGCCTTAAAGAACGTGAGCTCTGTGTATTCTTTCGTAATAATCACTTCAGCACTATGTTTAAGGTCAGTAGGATCTGGATTTTTTATGATTGATGTTTGTGTTTTTTCCCTAATGAACTGCCAAGAACACTTATTTCTGGTGAAAAAGTTAATCAAACACATCTTTTTCTTTCCTTATTCTTTTTAAACGTTCTTTATAGTCCCTGAACTTCTATGGAAAATATTTACCATATCTCTTTTCATTTGCAGTTCAATGGTGAACTTTATCTGTTGGCTACTGATCAAGGATACATAAATCAGCCTGATCTGGTGTGGGAAAAGTTAAATGAGGTAAAACTAGTAATTCTCATGATTCATTATAACTGGATTACCAATCCTACATAATCTAATTTTATTAGGTTGGGTTGTCTATGTTTATTTATTGCTTCAGTCGGGTTTATTTATTGCCTTGGTTATGGATTGAGCTCTAACCTGATACATTCCCACCCCCTAGTAACCAACATGCATTATTGCTCAACAACATGCAGATACAAGACTTTTCATAAAAAAAAAAATTATATTTGTAGATTTTTCCAAAAACGGAATTCAATAAGAGCTATTTTAGGAAAAGGTCAGAAAAAGACATGCGGCCATTGATTTACAGATTTGTTGTATTCCACCATTCTCTGCTTTAAAAATATATTGGTTTCAAATGAAGAGAGATGCTTCCAAATGGTAGGGTGCCAAGATGTTTAGAGTTTTAACTCATATTTATATTACTTATTTTCATATTGCTATGGCATCTTTTTATTCCCTTTTTCTGGTAGTTTGGGTTCCTAATCACAATTCCGTATGCTTTTCAGGTCAATGGGGATACATTGTTCATGACAGGCAACTTCAAAGAATTTAAGATAGAAAGTCATGCAAATGACAATTGGGATGAACACAATGCTGTCAGCAGCACTGCGGTATGGATTACTTTCATTCCTAAAATTTTTATACCAGTTCACAGTTGCTTCCAAGATTCTAATATGAAATCCCATGCTTCAGGACTATCTTTCCAGCATCGATAGTGCAGCACAAACAGGCTTCGATATAAAGTAATTCTTTTAATTTGCTTGTAGTTGCGAATCAGATGTTGATTTACATTCTGTAGTTTAAGACCAGATGTGAAAGGTAGTTTTAGTGATATCACCACTACATGAATACTGGATTACTGTGTGCTGTTTAACTCTTATATATATTAGTAATAAGAAGTTGGATGAAAATCCAGCTGTTAATACTTGAAACATATTATTTTTTTTGCATACTCTAAACCTTTGTCATTTTAACTGTTTATTTTTTCATTCAACAGTTTATAACATATTATGTACCTTATTAAAATACCTAATGTTATGTCTGAACACTCTTACACACACATTTGTATCTATGACCTGTGGAGTCCTTTTTTCATTCAAATGTACTAAAATTGTAAAATTTTATGCTGTGGCAGTTCTGATCTGCAATTGGCAATTGCTCTGCAACAGCAGGAATTCGATCAACAACCACAACGTCAAAATTTGCAGCAACCATCTATTGGTGGCAATTCAAGGATGGTCACAGGTCCCCAGGTAGAATTTCTTGTTTAACCACTGTCTTACTTCTCAGTTATTTGCCTTTCTTTTGTATGTTTGAGTGTATCAAACTATCAACTGCTATCTTCTGATAGTTGCTGTGATATCTGTTAATTGGGACTCGAATAGGTTTTCATGACTCAATGATGACTCTGAAAAAAAGGAATAAGGAACACAAGGAAATGAGAACATGGATATTTTTCATTTGATAAGGGATTTATATACTGTGATTTTCTAATTGAGTGTTCTGGTGTAATTGGAATGTGATAACTTCTCCCCATAATTTTGTAACCAATTAGATTCAGACAAGGTTAAATTTTATTTCCTAATCCATTGTGTCGGGACTGCAATGTTTACTGTTGTTTCTTTCTGAACTCTGCCCAATTTAGAGTGGCCAGAGCCTCTGTAAAAGAATGTTTTCGACTTTGTCTGGTCCAGAGTTGCCTCAATTCACTGCTACCCTTGTTAATTGTGATCTGAGATCATTGGTGTGAGTTATGGTACATGTTCATTTTTAAGACACTAATTTCGTGGACATTCCATATTTTTAATATATATTTTTCTTTGCGCTATTTCTGAATTTTTTGCAGTGAAAAGTGGTGAAAAAAATAGTTATGCACAGCAAATTATGGCGTTCTTTCTATTGAGTAGCCAAATAATAATTTTATATAGGCATGCCCCATCATACACGTTCCAGGTTGACTGACCTACCACTTTTGTAGGTGACTAGAAACAGTGGCAGAAATCCGTCTGCATCGTCATCTTCAAAACATGAAGCAAAATCCAAGGAAAAGTGTATCGTGATGTGAATTCCAGCAGCAAGCAATAAGTTTGTGTTGTAAATGGTGTTTGTATCTTGTCCCCCAATTTATTTCTTGACATTAACCAACCCAGTTCAGCATTATATGTGATTGTTAGATGAAAGTTTTTGACTGTAAATAGAGTCCAAGTATATAAACAGACAATCTTGCTTCGGCCGTCTCCCCAAGCCCGGCCATTTCTCTAACCAGAATGATTTTTGGAGGTTGTAGGAAGATGAATGAGGTCCCAGCTCCTAACACTAGGAAAGATTCAGACAAGTACCAGATTACAGTGATGGGCTCTGGCCTCTAGTCAAGTCCACTTAACATTCTGAGCTGATGTAGAACATGTTTTCCTATCAATCTTAGTGTTGTTCAACGAGGTTGTGTGGCCTTATTTGGAAACTCCGCTCCATGCATTTTCATCATGGCTGCTTATGAATGAGTAGAACGGAATGAATGAATAATAAGTTAGCGAAAGCAGTCTGGCTTCAAACTATTGAAGATGTGGGTTGTACATTTTTTTTGTTTTTTTCTTTTTCTTGTTGAGTTGTCACACCCAAACTACTTATCCCATCCGACTGCTCTTTCTGTCGTTTTACTTAACTCTTCTTTCGGTAAGTTTAGGGGCCCAAGGCCCCAAAGAACAACACAACTTTCAATAGCTTCATCTGTATATTTTTCTTTCTTTATTTCTTTCAAGTTTTAGATGACAGTGGCCATGGTTGACATAGGCATTAGCATCCACGGGAGTGCCATTGGATGCGGCGGTGATGTTAATTGATGGATGGTTAGAGAAACGTTTAGATATAATTATATTAAGCATTTCAATGGTTAAAATATGTAAAGCGCATGATATGTTTCTTTAAAGTTTTTCTGTGTTGTGGCTCAGATTCTGACATGGGAGTGTGCATTAGAAAGCAAAATATATTTTAGTTTGTTACCCAACCAAAAAGAAAGAAATATATTGTAGTTTTTGTTTTATAACTTGGACAATACTTCCCTCAATCCGTTCTAGGAGGAATTCCTCAATACCCGCATGTGGCACAACCACAGCCACACACAACCTTTTAATTTTTAAAGCCAACTCTCAAGTCTTAACCAAACTTTTCTCTTAGTTAAAGTTCATTTTTATTTAATTTTTTCTGATAACTCAATTAAGGTTAAGACAAAAACTAAAAAAGAATTTTTTTTTCACGTTAACTTTCTATTATTTTTTTCTTGACTATTCTCCAGATGTTGTCAGTTTAACCAAAGATTAATTCATTGGGGACTTCTGGAAGTGTATCATTAACTCATAGTTGGTGTTCATCAGGTTTCATCACATAATCTCAGATTTTTGGGTTGTTTTTTTCTTTGGTGCGATGAGATGAGAGTTTTCATTTTTTGATAAAGAAATTGATATCGGTAAAATAAGAATTTTGCAACAAATCAAGGTTCTCAGAAATACAAGTTCAGGACGAATGAGAGGGTTGCAAAACTACTGCTGGAGATAGTTCCGACATTTCGATGGCATTTGCGTTCATTTTTCCGGAAGTCCAACAAGAGAAAGTTGAATAAATTATATGAAGGAGATTAAGAAATTAGAGCTACGGTGATCGGTAATTGACTGTGTCGGAGGTAGTCGGTTATCGACTGTGTTGGAGGCAGTCAGTGTTGGTCAATTGAAATCAAAGTCGATTTGGTTGAGAGGGAGGCATAGAGACAAGTGGTGGTTGTGGAGATCGAGATTGGTAGAGAAAGTGTGAGAACTGCAAGAGAGACTAAGAGTGAGAGAGATATTGTAGAGACAAAGAGGTTTGAGAAAGATGCAAGGATAAAAGAGAGCTGCAGGGAAGAGGGAGAGATGAGAGAAGTCGATTGCTTTGGTGGAAAGCCCATTTCAAACCTTCAGCCCCAACCTCGACTATGCTCACTTGNGTTGGTATGGAAATCCAACTATCACCGACCTTCCACCAAAACTCACAAAATCTGTCACACCGAACTCGGTCGGTACAATCGGTTTCTCGATTTGTCGAAATAAAATACTGACCCTACTTCCATGCCTTTCTCGAATCTGGGTATATATAAGAAAAATTTTTATTTTCGGTTAACTAAGCCAGCCTCAAACAGAATATTCTAATATTGCATTTTGTTTTTCCATATTTTTTCATAAATGAGAAAAAAAAGTTAATGTATAAGACCAAACAAATCCTTTTGAGTTTTTGTTTAGGTAAATTAATAAAAGTCCAATTTAGATACTTTTGTACAAAAAAAAAAATCACCTCAAAAGTTGAAATTATAAATATATCCACTTTTTACAAATAAAGTTTATCTATTTATCATTTTAACTTTTAAGTGGTTTTTTTTTTTGCGGAGGGCTCTAAAATTAGGGGTCATCAAAAAGCCCAAGGCCCGAAGCCCGCCCGAAGCCCAAAAATTGGCCCGAATTAGACCCAAATTTTAATTCCTATAATAATTTATATAATTATATAACTAAATATATATATAACAAAATATATTGTTATATATA
>QANT01004544.1:0-13550 GCA_003254885.1 Purshia tridentata | reverse complement strand
ATCTGGTCGTGGCCGAAATTTCGACAAATTTCGGGGAAATTTCGATAATTTCAGAAATTTCGGGGAAATTTGGGCGAAAAATTAATAGGTTGTTATTAAAATTTTCATATCCCCAAAAAACGAAATTTAACACCTTGGATGTGGATTGCCATTACATAATATATTATTTAATAAATTAAATACATAAATTTAGTTAATTATTTTAGGCCTTGAATTATATTTAAACAAATTAGTAATTAGAAACTTTTATTATTTTAAAAATTAAAATTAATTATAGCATAGTCTAGCCATGCGCCAAACACAAGACAATGTTGTTTAGATTATCTAGCTTCATGGTCCAACACAACATCAAACATAAAATAACACTTGGTCCAATTTAATCCAGTTCAACACTATCCAACATATTCTATAATAATAGACCAGTCCAACACAGTCTAACGTGCCAAACCTGGTACGAGAGATAACTTAGGCTAAAGCTCCACCACCAGTAGCTGCCGGAAACAACCTTGGAAATACAAAAACACTACCTTCATTCATCCTAAGCATCAGTGCCCTCGTCCTCCTTCCATATCGTTCCTGTTATATTGAAGAGGATAAATCACATCAAAAAAATGCATGTTCACTAGAGAAGTATACAACTAATTAATTAAATACTCCAAGATTTGTGTAACCATGAAACCTTTCAAATTTGTGAGCACACAGAAGCATTATGTATGGATGCACCAATTAGAAACCATATATTGTATCAACATAATTTTGATTCCTCTAGTTCAAGTCATTTTCAACTTAAAAAAGCCAATCATATCCACCTAGATAATTAACAATATTGCAAGTAGGGCCAAATCAGGATTGTTCAATCACAAGTTATTTTAGGAATTCAACTAAGTTTTCTTCTCAAGTTCAGGACTACCATTTTAGTTTTCGCTTGCTTACTTAGTTTTCCCTACGAGTGACTTTTATAGTTACTGATCAGTGATCAAATGAAATTAAGATAAGTTAAAATTCAGGCTTTCCCTAACAGATTGTGCATTGAACCAAGAGTCAGGTAGAATGGCAGATTATTCAATCCTAGATATTCCAATCTCAAGACTAAATCATTTTGTTGATTGTGTTGGGGTTCTCAACATATTACATATAAAATCCAATAAATTCTATATGAATAGTCTCATTTATAATAGGGAAAATTTTCCAAATAGGACACATACTTTGAGGGTTGTTGCATTTCAAGATACAAATTTTTTTCATGTTAACAAAGGACACATACTTACAGTTTGTGCCATTGTAATCCTTTCTGTTACTTTTGTCAAGAAGTCTGTCTAAAATGGACCATATGCCACACACGTGATCTATTTTGTATTTAAAAAAAGTAAATTTAAAATTTAAAATAAAAAAGATTAAAATTCAAAGCAAAAAAAAACAAAGAGAAGGTGCAGATCGCACCCCCTAAAGATTAAAATTCAAAGCAAAAAAAAACAAAGAGGAGGTGCAGATCGCACCCCCTCCCCACCCAACCCTTCCCTACCTCCAGCCCAACTCACCTTGCCGGCATACCCTGGGTGGCAACCTACCCGCTGGCAGCCGGCGCGAGCCCACCATCCCCCTTCTCTCTCTCTCTCTCTCTCTCTCTCTCTCTCTCTCTCTCTCCCCCTGTTATTCTTCTGTTGCAATGTTTGCTGGGCTTAACTATTCTGATTGCTTGTGTCGAGTTACAAATAGAGTGAGACTTGGTGTTCAGAGTTCAGAAGCACTTGGTCTTTGTGCATTTGTCAATGGATATATTTGTGAGCGAGAGAGAGAGAGAGAGAGAGAGATGGGTGAAATGGGTAGCGCCGACGTGTTGGGCTGCCACTAGAGGTAAGGAGGGTTGGGTGGGGAGGGGTGCAACCTGCACCTACTCTTTGNGTGGGGAGGGGTGCAACCTGCACCTACTCTTTGTTTTTCCCTTTTTTTGTTTTTAATTTTAATCTTTTTAATTTTAAATTTTAAATTTAACTTTTTTAAATGCAAAATAGATCATGTGTGTAGCATGTGATCCATTTTAGACGGACTTCTTGACAAAAGTAACAAAAAAGACTATAATGGCACAAACTGTAAGTATGTCCTTTATTAAAACGAAAAAAAATTTGCATCCTAAAATGCAATAACCCTCAAAGTATATGTCCTATTTGGAAAATTTTCCCTTTATATTATTATGCTAATCAAACCAGCATGGCGTGGCCAAAAAAAGAGTCAATGTGGTTGATCATGCATGTTTTCTCCAACAGTTTGATTGCTTTCGACGAATTACGTACATATCCACAATCAACAACTACAATCACTCAAACATTGCATAACACAAGTGGCATTAATGCACAGTTAACAACCTAATTTATTGTTGTATGCTTTACAACGACTACAACAAATATGGGCAATAGTCACCCTTATTAGTTACTCAGAAATAGGTGGTAATTGGGTAATAGAGACTAAAGTGCCTCAATTTTAATAAAAAAGTGTGGCTATTGTACAATAGAGACTAAAGTGCCCAACTACAACCCCTTTTTGTGCAACTAATAGGGATGACTATTATCCATGTTTTTTTGTAGTGAACCAAGAAGTGAGGCTATGCATGCAAATTTTTAAGCAATTAATTTGAAGGTTTAGTTTATCATTCTCAGACAATTACTGATAAACTTGTACATAAATGTAAATAACCGAAGAGAAAGTTAAAGAAAGGTCATATATGTATGAATCAGAAAAACTTACAGCACAAAGGCATTAAGCAGCGTATATCCAAGGGTCACGCCTGATTCATCTTTAGGACGCTCGGGTTTGTATTCAATTCGATTGATATTGAGGATTTTGTAACTGCCTTCCAATTCGGAGCCCGATTCTGATTTGGTGATTTCATATTCAAAAGTTATGAAAAGAAGAAACCCCTTGTTTCTGTGCTGCGGAAAACGATCTGTAATATCATCCATCATTTTATATGGAGACTTGTCTTTGGTGAAGAAGCAATTTAAAACAAGGCAGAATTTTCGACCACCATCCCCTAGACGTACAAAACTAAATTGGCTGCATCTGTCAAATTCATAAGGCAAAAAAGGCAGCTCCACAGATTTCAAAGTTTGGACAGGGTCAAATTGATGCGACATGAAGAAGACTAATATAGTACCAGGTTCACGATAAGTATAGTCCAAAATCAGGAAACCACCCCATGCATCATCATCAAAAGCTTTAACAAAGCCTTCAAAGGGAAGGCCAGCTCCCAAAGAATGTATTGGTTTCCAATTTTGTATTTCAGGTTCGAAGCAGACCACTCCTCTCACATCCGGATTGGAGCATAAGATTTTTTGGCCGGCAACTACCATAGATATATCTTCGTGTCGCTTCCAGTTCAAGATGGGAGGATCCGGCAGAGAAAGCCATCTCCTCTGTGTCGGGTCGAATACCTCTATAAAGCCACCTCTAGCGGTAATGTTGAGACCGTTGAGAGCATAGAGTTTGTCTTGCAGCTCCACCAGATGGGGGCTATATTTTAAGTAGTTGAAAGTATGCACTAGAAAGGGCTTGATGCGCAAGTGGGGTTTCAAATTTCCATCAGCCTTAAACGCCCATATTTCTTTATCCCCAGACCGCCTGACAAATTCGCTAATAATACCCCCAAAAACAATACTAGAGCCGAAGAGGCCGCAATTTTCAAAGGAAGGACCATAATCCATGGGGGGAGTATAACCCACTATCCGTAGTAATTTAGAAGAAATGGAGTTAATAGAATAGCAATCGGTGGTGGAGGAGGAGGAATTGGTGGAACACCAAGTCCTTTCAACAAAAGTACTGCGGCGGCCATCAGTAACATCGCTCAATTTGATGGATTTAACAACGAAATAGTAAGGACCATCAAGCATGATGTGAGAGAAAGCTAAGTATAGGGACTTACCCTCCATGCTTCCTTCAATCGCAGCATCCGGTAATGATTGTATGGCTTTCTTCTCCTCCGAATCGGACCCACGTTTTCCTCCAAACGTCGCGAACCTGCTTCCTCCAAGCGTCGCGAACCTACTTCCTCCAAACTTCGCGACTGTTTTCACTAGACTGGGAATGTTCTTCGTCTTAATCGCCATAGCGAACCAACCTTCAGACCAGACCAGAAAAGAGAACCACAAACAAGAAGCTATCTAGGGTTTCCTATTTCTAAAGCTTAACGCTTTGCAATCGTACCTAAGCCTTATAATATGGCTATTTATTATTTTTGTCCTTTGAACATATTTTTTTCACTTTGTTTCCTTAAACTTAAAATTTTTCACTTTATCCCTAATTTTATACTCTCATCAACACCCTAAAATTCATCTATTATTTAGAGTTCTAGAGCTCATTTTTGAGTGATTTCTATATAGTTGTAAAGAGAAGATTTATAACTTCAAAATGAGTATAAAATTTTTGATTTTGGTCATTATACATAGTCACAGCACTTTTACATCAAAATTTATCAAATATTGTACTATTGCTTTTAAGACTCACAGCACTTTTGAAAATAAAATTTAACAAATACTTAATTGTTTTACCTCACAACAGTTTTTTCTCACCACAAAGTTACATCAACTTTTTCTCACTACACAACAATCCTAAACTGGCCCTTGTTCTTGTGATATAAAGTTAGGGGGACAAAGTGAGAGGATTTAACTTTTAAAGTGCAAAGTGAAAAAAGAAGTATGTTTCAAAGGTAAAAATAATAACTAGCCTTATAATACGTGTGTGTATATATGTTTATAAACTTTTCAATGAGTGATCCTTCATTTAATACTAAATGAAGAATCCCACTTATGTGATCCACACGAGTTGTTTTGTGTCAGATCTGAACTGTTCATTTTTTAAATCTCAATTGATAAATTATCTTTGCAAAATATTAGCCAAATTGAAAATTATTTCCCTATCTAACTTTATCAATGATTTCTTCGAAAATATTTGGTTCATCCATTTATTTAATCAAAGTTAGATAAGCAAATGATTTTCAACTTGGCTAATTTTTTTAAAAAATGATCTATCAATAGAGATGTAAAAGATGAATAGTTTGGATCGACACAAAATGACTTGTGTGGGCTTCACAAAGGGATCCTTCATTGGAAGGTGACTATATATATAGTAAAAAATCTTATGCTCTAAGTCATTCATTTTTTATATCTCTATTGATAGATATATATGCCCCTTCAAATGTGATATCTAACATTTAAACTTATTTGTGGAATGAGACGGATGAGCCCACCCTCTATAGTATTTCAACAATTCGAACTGTCTATTTTTTAAGCATCTATTCATAGACAATCGTTGCAAAAAATTAGTTAAATCGGAAATCATGTTCCTATCTTATTTTGATCAAACAAATAAATGGCTTTATAAAAAATATTTAGTTCGTTTATGTATTTGATCAAAGTTAAATAGGCAAATGATTTTCGATTTAGGCTAATTTATTGCAAGAATAATCTTTGAATTAAGATCTAAAGAATAGACTATTTAAATCGTTGAAATACTATATGTAGTGAGCTCCATAAAGGATCCCACAAATAAAATTATTTATGGGATCTCACATTGGAAATAACAGGTATATATATTTAGTTTTCTTGATCAAGTTTGAGTTTCCAATTCACCTGGAGTCACGTGGCATGAATTACCTGTCTCTGACGGCCCAAAAGACTAATTTGGTGCGCAAAAACTAGCCCAAAACACTTCGATTACCCCAAAAAAAAAGTACAATATATGAGATCCCCAACCCAAAAAAGAAAAAAGTACAAATATGTAACAATAGAGAACAGAGTTGTCTTTGAAAATGGAGAAAATGGTTCCGGCCATTGCAAACCTTGGAGACACGAACAAAATGGTACAGCCCGTAAAACAGTGTCAAGCTAATCTTTTAATTGTGTATTTTCTATTTCTATTTTTATCTTTTATATTTTGGGTCTGATATAGAAGGGCAATTTTGCAATCACGTCGTCCCCAAGATCTTTTCTAGAAGTCCTCATTTGTACATGTTCGGGGTGGATATTTTCACCGTAAAACCGCGGGACCGAATCAAACCACCCCTAAAAAAAGGGTAAAAAACCATGTTAACTTTTTTGGTCAAACACTACTGCAAGAATTGAACTAAACCACCCATAATAGGTGTAGGTGCTGGTTTTACACCTAATAAAACCAAGTCGAATTAAACCGCATCGTAAATATATATATATATAATTATAATTTTATAAATATATTTATGGTTTATATATGATTTTAAATTAAAAAGTGACCAAAAACATTATTTATGGTTTATTGGTTAACTTGTTTTGGACTTTTGGTTGGATTGGAATTAGGAAAGTGAAAACTTTCAAATATCAAACACTATTAAACATATTTGGAATTTGAAATTTGAACTTTGTATTAATGTATTATATGTACTTATTACTTTGTTAATGGTTAGTCTTTTTTAATTTGGACTAAAAGGCTCAGATACATATTTGGGCTAAAAAAAGTCTTAAAAACATATTCGAATTGTCTATAGGCCCAATTGTTCACTGTAACACCGAACCAAACCATAACCGTATAAGGTTTGGTTTGATTTGATTTTCCTCTCATTTTTACGGTGCAATGCACCGAACCACACCGTGTATGTATTTATGGGGCGGTGTATGGTTTTACATACACACCGCACCAAACCGCACTACACCCACCCTTAGTACATGTATCCTCTAATCTTTGATATTCTCATTTATGGCCTCTTATAATATTCTTTACCCTTTAATATGCCCATGATTTCCTCTGCTCTTTGATATTCTTCCATTTTTCGTAATTCCACATCTTCTTTCTCCCATTAATCTTGGCAGGGTTCCTTAGAATCATGCTAATAACAATTGCATATTTCTAGTTTAACTGTCTAATACAACATAACATACCAAGTGGGTTCCCCAGTGTTGGGCCAATGTCATCCTTATTCGTCACCCAAGTTTTAATCTCATTGGATACAATAGAAAAAAAAACCAACATAAAGTACCAAATATATAGCAATATATTCGTATTTGAGTATGGTGTTATACTAAAAATGTATCTTTTTTTTTTCTAGTATATAAGAAGAGAAGGTTCGAATCTGAGTATGTAAGGGAAACTATTGTTTTCGGTCAACTAGACTAATCCCATTTCACATACTAAATATATTTCTTGATTATTGATCAAGTAAGATCACATTTAAATTTGGCCAAAAAAAAAATTACATTTAATGTAACTTCATAATTTAAAGTTTGACAATATAAAATATATAGAGCAAATGTGCCAAAACTCCCTAATTAGAGGTGGAATATTTCTAAACCCCCAGCTTATATTAGACTCTCCCAAACCCCCTATTATGAACTTAATCTCTCCTAAAACCCCTTAGTCAACTAATATCCAACTAAGTTTGACCTCTATTTTTCTAATATTCCAATTATAACCCTAGACAAAACATAACCACATTTCTATTTCTCAAACTCTCTCTTTCTCTCTCTCTTTCTTTTTCTCTCTCTCTATCTCTCTCTCCCCTTATAGTTTGCATTAACTCTCTCCTCTACATTCACTCTCTCTCTCTCTCCCTGCGCGTCTGTGCCAGCGCTTTGTTTGCCATCCGGCGACGGTTGCCGGTGAGACTACTATGGTCACCTTACTCTCCTTGCGACGAACACAACCCACCAATCATCCAACCAACCCTCGACAGCAACGGAACGACGCCAAACTGCACCGAAGCCTCCGCTGGCGATCCCCTTTTCCGACGGCTTGGTGGTCTAACTCTAGCACCAATTGCTTCCTCTCTTCATGCTGAGTCTCTCCATGTCATTCCCTCACTCCGATGACCACTGAGCACGGCGTTGCGAAGCTCCAAACGTTGCTGCTTCTCCTGGAGTTTTCCGACGATTGCAGCAGTCGTTGGCCTCGACTCAGGTATCAAATTGAATCCCCTTAGCTAAAAATAAATAAATACAGAGAAGATCTTCTTTTATGAAGACTTTTCAACCCAAAACCCCTCCCAAGTAAAGTACCCTTAGGCAGATAAAGGCACCAAGAACGTGAAGCATCAAAGCACCGTTTTCTCTTTTTTTTTTTTGGGTCTATTTTAAGTTTCTTTGCTTTATCCTTTAGAAATGCTTTAATTGCACTTTTTTGAACATTATTTTATTGTGCAATTTACAGACATCAAGAATTGAAAATAATCTAAAGAAGAGGCGATCAAACTCAACTTCTTATTGGAGGTGAAAGCTCTGAGCCTCAGAAAGTGAGTGAGAGTTTGAGATCGGCTGAAAAATAATGGGTTAAATAACTGTAATTGTTTTTTAGTGAATTAGTTTCAGTGTAACTGAATTTTTTAGTGCAATTATATGTTTGAAATTCAGTTTTAATAGTGCACGTGTAATTGTATTTAATGGCTTGTTATATTAGTAAAACTGAATGTATGTGTGCAATTGTGTTAGTGAATGTATGTAGTTTTGAAATTCAATTTCAATGTAACTGTTTTTTAAAAATTAAGTTTCAGAGAAATACAGTTACACAGTTATACTAAACTGAAACTGTTTTTTTGGTAAAGGTGTAACTGTTTTTTAGTAAATGTGTAACTATTTTTTTAGTCAAGGTGTAACTGTTTTTTTAATCAAGATGTAACTGTTTTTTTAATACAGTTATACTGGCGCATGTTAGTCCGTGTCAAAAGGCGTCAGCGCGCGCGTTAGAATAGTAAAAAAGGTATTATAAATTTTAGGGGGTTTTGGGAGAGTTTCTAGATGAGTGGGGGGCTTATGACAAGTTTGTTAATAATTAGAGGGTTTAGAAAAAATTTCTGTTATATTAAATATATAGCAATAAATTCGTTCTCACTACTTTATATAACCCAAAATTTTCTCCACCTTTTTCTCAACTCTCTTGTCTAACTCTCAACTTTTTTTGGTACACACCAGCTAGCTTGTTGTTTAGTGGTATTTATTTCCATAAATTTATATAGGTCTCAAGTTTGAATTACCGATCCCCTTTAGATTATAAGGAAAAAAAACCAAGTTTAGTACATGTATTTTTTTTTTTTATTACAAGGGAGGGGGAGGGTTATAACTCGGGTTTGTAAGAGAAAATTTTTGTATTCGACCAACTAGGCCAACTCCAATTTACCTGTTTAGTACATGTTTAATCTTAATTTTTAATCTTTAATCCTTATTTTTTAATTTTTAATCTTGAAAGGCTTCACCAAATTTAAATAATTAAATTAAACTAACCTAATAAAGTTAAGGGTACAAATGTAAAATTAAGTGAGTAAAAAAAATAAAGAAATAAAAAACAAAAACACTCCATCACCTTATTAGGTGGAGAGAGTGGGATGTTATAAAGTTTTCAAAATTTTTAAAAATAATGAGCTAAAATAAATAATACTAAATAATTAAAAAGTTATATTTGCATGTGCCAAGCATGCGCCAATAGTCTAATATGATTGATAGGAACCCTTATACATTATGCAATATGGGTATGAATTCAATAAATAAACATAAATTGGGGCTTAAATTTATATTTTTTTTCTCTTTTTGATCTAAAATTTGAATATAAATTCGAAGAGGTTATTGTGTGTGACTGTAACACCACATGACATAATGACATGATGTTCTCAATCTACTTAAATTATAACATGTGTACAGTAATTAAAAACTAAAACCTTAAACTCTAAAAAATACTCTTAAATTCATACACATATTATAATTTAATTAAATTATTAACATTACATCATTATTTATGTGCTATTATAGTCACGGTCACGTACAATAATTTTCCTAAAAAGTTTAACTTCATCCCCAAGGACCCCAACAAAGTCCACATCAACCAACCACACTAATGTTTAGGGTATGTTTACTAATGGGTAAGGAAATGAAAAGAATGGAAGTGATTTCCATTCATGTGTTTACTAACACATGTGAGTCATTCCCATTGTCATTCTTATATTTATTGAAAGCACCAAAATGAAGAGTGACATTCCTAATTTTGGGTGATTGCTACTCCTTAATGGGGTCCTGATTGGGGGAGGGGGAAGGGAAAGAAAATTTTCTTGTCCAAAATAGTCTCACATTTTCAATAAAAATCTAAAAATACCCTTATGTTACAAATAAAATTGAAATAGAATTTATTTTTAGTACAATGATTATTCATTATTTAAAAAATTATGATTAATAAATAGTTGACATAAATATAACGGATGTTGTGTAAGGATATTTTGGTAATCAAACTCATTTTGATTTCCGCTTCTATTAGTTAGTAAACATGTTTATATAAATTAATGTTTTTCATTTTCATTTCTAACAATTAGTAAATATGTTAATAAGAATGCTTGATTTCAATTCGTATTCACTCTAATTTACATTTACTCTGATTCATGTTCACTTCGATTTTCATTTAATAAATATGCCCTTTAAGCCAAAAAACAAATAAAAGGAATAAGGAAATGCAAGAAAATAACAGGACAATGATGCAACACGTGAGCATGACCATGGTCTTACGACAAGCTGCATGAGAGGATGACTGCTCAGGATATCATTGGCACTAGTGTCCTTTTCAAAAAAAAAATTATTTAGAAATTTTTTTTTTTAATGGATTAGAATTAGAAAGAAGAGTAAGAGGCTTCTTTGTTGCTTACTTGTCCCAAAGCGAGAGAAAACACTCACTTTTCACTTCATAAACACTGTCTTGCACTCAGCCAACAGAAAGTCACAAATTCACAAATACTTGGTATAAAATAAACAAAGAGGAATGCCAATTTGCTTCTGAATTTCAATCCAGAGAGAGAGAGAGAGAATGGGTGGGGTTACCTCATCCATGGCTGCAAAGTTTGGCTTTTTCCCACCAAACCCACCATCCTATAAGGTAATCAAAGACGAAGCCACGGGACCCTCGCTATTGCACCCTCTTTCCCACCGCGAAAACGTCGACGTTTTGAAGTTTCCCACTCGCCGCGGCTCGGAGATCGTGGCCGTCTATATACGCCACCCAATGGCCACCTCCACTCTTCTGTATTCTCATGGCAACGCCACTGACATTGGTCAGATGTACGAACTCTTTATCGAATTGAGCATTCACCTGCGTGTCAATCTCATGGGGTAACATTGTTCTCTCTACCCTTTAATCCAATTCTGAAGATTTTGTGTCCGTGATTGGTTTTACCATTATGTACTGGGTGTGTTGATGAAATTTCGATGAATCAGCAATACCCATTTGAGAAATTTGGGGAAGGTTGCTTTCTGTGTTGATTGGAAATGTGAGTGTGACAATTTTGGTTCTAGGGAAGTTGATTTAAATGTGTATATTTCTGGGTAGGTTTTAGACTTTTAGTGTTAGTTCTACTAGCATGAGTTGTTTACTTGCTAAAGGAGGTCGACTCTGCCTCAAGATTCGAAATTGTTTATATTGACTGAAACTAAGGAATTGGGTTAAGATGGGTTTTGCTTTTTCTGCGTAGACATGTTCTTCCAATTTTCAACTGTGAGATGTTATTTGTTAATTGTTTTGGGTCCTTAGTACAACCAATACAGGTGAGGAACTGGTGATTTGATTTTAGAAATATGAATATCTTAAGAATTATGATTTACAAATATGATACTACAAAGAGTTTCGATTAACCCAATTAGTGTTTTGGCTCAACCAATCGATTAGCAATAAGGTTGGAAATAGAATACAGAGGGTTCTATTTGCCATTTAGGGATAGACAGCAGGGCTTTGCCACTTTGGTTGTGTTTGTTGTCAGTTGTCAGTTCTGGGATCCACGGTTCATCTGGAAGAGGTTTCATAAATTAATATCAGAAGTAGGTGAACCTAAATACAGGTAGATGTTTAAGTGTAAAGGTTAAGCAACATGGAACTTTCAAGTAATTTTGTTTACAATTATTGTCACACCTCTTCCTTTACCATGTAGTTCTATATATATGACTTGTAGGCCATAGGTCATTTAAAGCATACATGCATACCTCACACATGGTATACATTGTTAGAACTGTTTATTATATGTAGTATTTCTTTAATTCTAGATTCATCGTTTAAAAGCCTTTTTGGTGTGAAAGGAAAAAAATGTTGTAAAGTTGGAGGTTGTCTTCCGGAAGAAGGAGGGGAGGGGAGGTGGTGGGGACAAAAATGGACACAACTGATTTACTGGGGTCCAGTTTTTGTGAAAACTAGTTTTGAAGGGGCTGACTCCAAACCAACTTTATTCTAGTAATCAGAGAGTACTCTAGTAACCAGATAGTGTAAGGCAGGTCTAACAGGCTGGACTGATTAAATTATCATTCCAAGTTGACTATGATTATTTTTCGGAGGAGGAAAAAAGAATTTGTTGGTTTTGTGGAGAAGACCTAAGAGTCCCTTTTGCATCAGAAAAGGTTTTATGGTGTCAATTAAATGTGCATAACCTTTGCATTATAGGTGCAAAGCACATTTTGACTGGAGTGCTGCAGTCACTGATGCTGGATCACCTCTCAAAGTTACATCTACTAGTCCAAACTCTATCACTTCTGATAAAGCTTGGAGAACTGCTTTTGCATCCTAAATTATGTTTGATTAGCAATTGCGTGGACACATTGTTGCAAGCCTAACACCGGCAGATATATTTTCAAGAGACGTTTTATTTTGAAAATAAGTACAGAAAACATTCTGAACCATATTATTTCAACGTGGACAGGTATGATTACTCTGGATATGGGCAGTCATCAGGCAAGGTAAGTGCAGCATGAATCATCAATTTGATGTGATTCAAATGGTAATAGAAAGGTTTTACTGAATCCCATTTGTATACCTTTTTGCAGCCAAGCGAGCATAATACATATGCAGATATTGAAGCTGCATATAAATGTATTGAAGAGAGGTGTGGTGCTAAGCAGGAAGACATAATCCTCTATGGTCAATCTGTTGGCAGTAGTCCTACTGTTGATCTTGCTGGCCGTTTGCCTCGACTAAGAGCAATTGTTCTGCATATTCCTATGTTATTAGGTTTGAGAGTCATGTATCCTGTGAAGCGCACCTACTGGTTTGATATCTATAAGGTTAGTTTCTTGTTTTATGATGACTTTTATCAAATTACTTTAGGGAAAATTTTAGCAAAAGGACTATAATTATACCCCGTTTGAATTAAGGATGCGAATTTCAAGTTGTTCTAATTAAGGACTATATTTATCGGTTTGTTTCAATCAAGGGTCTATCGTTAAATCCGTCAATCTCTCCGTTAATTTTTCATCTTTTTCATAAAAAATTAATAATAAAAAATAAAAAAAACCCAAAAATTCAATTAAAAAAACAATAAACAAAAAAATCATTAAAAAATCAACACAAAATAAAAAATAAAAAACAACCCAATATTATCAAAAAATAAGAAAAAACAACCCCTACAATTTTTTTCTTTTTCTTTCTTGGTTCTTTTTCTTCTTCCTGTATTTGCTTGTACAATTGCACCCAGATTCTTCTTTTTCTTCTTTTTCTTCCCAAACTCCAAACTCCAAAATCCATTTACAAAATTTGCAGTAAACTAAGAAAAAAATACTTAAAAATACCTATTTTTTTTTTTTTTT
>QANT01004543.1:0-15374 GCA_003254885.1 Purshia tridentata | reverse complement strand
TAAATTATATATGTTCAATGACAAAAATAACATTTCTTACAGTTAAATCAACTATTTGAATTTTCAATGTGATAGGTTTCTATATGATGTTTTAGAGTACGTACTTTTTTGCATAAGATTTTCCTGCCATTATTCTTCTGTGCTTTTCATCTCCATTTGCTATCGTTCTTCTATTCTTGCTTCTATATTTTCCATCGTTGTTTTGTGCTTTGTGTCCCATTTTTTGCGTTTTGGAAGGTTTGCTTTTATATGAATTTTAGTTTATTATTTATTTATTTTTCTATGGATTTCTTCTTCTTTCTTAGGTTGGATGGTTAGTTTAAAGTAACTGTACATGGTTTGTTAATTCTAAATAATATATTCGAATTGTTGGGTACACGATGATGGGTACACCTTCAAATTGTTGGGCACAAAGTGATATTGGATATACGGTGATGGGTCCACCTTCAAATTGTTGGGTATAGGTGATATGGTTGGGTACACGATGATGGGTACACTTTCAAATTGTTGGGCACAAGGTGATATTGTTGGGTACAGGGTGATGGATACACCTTCAAATTGTTAGGCACAAGGTGATATTGGGTACACGGTGATAGATATATACACCTTCAAATTGTTGGGTATAAGGTGATGGGTATACCTTCAATTTTTCGTTTGGGTACAAGGTGATGGGTACACCAACTCTAGTAATGAAATTTTTATTAATTTACTGAGGTACTCAATTTTTATTTTGGGTACAAGGTGATGGGTACACTAAGACTACTAGTAATGAAATTTTTATTAATTTACTGAGGTACTCCTTCAATTTAATATTTTAGATATTAATTGATAAATTAAAAAATATGGGAAAAATATAAATTGATATACACTAGTTGCAAAACCAATCAACCATATATGGGAATGATAGAAAATGTAAAAAAAAAAATTGGTACATACCCTTACGGCGAGAGTGTACCCACTACTCCAATCCTTGCCTCGCTAAACCATCTAACTGATGGTTTAGGCATCCAAAAAAAAATTGGTTCAAACACCAAGCCATAGAATTCTATGGGTTGTAGTTGTAGAATTTGAAATTCAAAAGACTCAATCAAAATGTCTTAGATAAGGGAAATTTAAAATATTGATGGTAGGCTAATATGTAGAGATAAAGGGAAAAATAAGGGATAAAAGAAAAAATATTATAATGGTAGCCAATGTAATTAATGGTAACTCAATTGGTAAATCTATACTGATGTGACCTATAAATCTGATGTGGCTATTTGAATATGATATGGCAAATTAAAATTGGACCTCAATCAAAAATTATATATGCAATCGGTATTAATCTAAATTGAAAAGGAGTGGGGTACCGTCATCAAAATACCCCTATTTTTTTTTCGGTAACAAAATCCAGGACTTCTTTCAATATCTAGTGGTAATATGATTCTCTACTTAGATTTTCAGTCTTAACTAGTCAAATGTATAAGAATTTAATGAGAATTAGAAGCTTAATTTCTTTTTTAATCAGCGAAAATGGGAATTTGAACTTGAAACTTTTTTCAATCTCCAAAAATAAAATACGATTAGACCAAGGTCCAAACTATTCGAAATTTGTATTATTTCGGTAGACCATTGTTGAATAACACAAATATATAAAAAAGTTCAGTAATTGGCCACCGAAATAACACAAATATTTTAATAAACTATTGTCAAATGGTTCAAAAGTAATCAACTTAATAATTTATCAACTTAGTAATTTAGAGTAGTCAGAATAACCTAACCCTTAGACTAATAGCTGATTGGCAAAGATTGAAAGGTAGGATGTTGTGAAGATTTGGGCATTGTGGATGCTGAAATTTGGGCCTGTGCTGGGTTTGAGGTTTAGCATGGATTTGGGCCAAGGGTAGAAACTCCTGAAGCTATTTGTGTGTAGTTTCTTCTGTTACAAAAAAGAATAAAGTTTTTTTTTTTTTGACCAAAAAAAAGAATAAAGTTTATGTTTTGTAAGTATGCGATCGAAAGTTGAGCTTCGTCTTCTTTAGTCTCTACCACATTAAACCTGACCTCATTTGTCTTTATTTTTTTATTTTTGGTCTCTTCTTGGGAAAGCAAAGGATATACTCTACTTTGGACCGTATCGATGACATCAAGTACACGTGTACGGTTGATCTTTATTCTTGTCCGCTTTTAAAAAACCAAGGCAATACAAATATCTAGTTTAGTCCTCCCCAACCCCAACAGTTAGTTGGAAAACGCATTTCTATCTCATCGTCTACGCGCCAACAGTGAGTCAATTTCATCTCTTTTTACATTTAATTTCAACAATTTTCTTTCTTTTTTATCAATTCATCTCTTTCTTTTTCAATCGGAAACCCAAGCTTTGTTTCAGAGCACAGCTCTACCTGTTTGTGATCGACAGGTCTCTAGATTTTGTATTGGGGATTTTTTTTAATCGCTTAAGTCAATGATCGTAGGCACTTATTTTCCAGGACTTTAGGAAATTGGAACAATTCATAATTGGAGTAATCGATCGCTGGTTTATGTAATTTATTTTATAGTTTTCATTATCAGGAAGTAATCGAGCTTAAGGAGGTTAAAGAAATTGGAACATTACCTGAATTTTTGCCCTTTTTTATTTGTTTCCAATTTTGTTCTCAGTAATTTCATGGAAAGCAAACAGAGTTTAAAGACAGAAAGATGAAAAAAGAAGAAGTGTGTTAGTGTTACACAGTGTTGACTTGGTTTATATTTGATTATTATTCATGATTATTATGTCCAAATTATAAACTTACTCGATGATAAGTTTGCGAGTGCAGTGCATGTGTATGTATTACAGTTACCGGTGTAGTGTGTATGCACAAAGTTCATGCGAGGAATCATTTTAATGGTTTTGAAGGATTGTGTTATTCGTGATTGATGGGTTTTTTTTGCTCCACTTAAGAAAATGAATTATTCTGCTTGCAGTTAACATGGGAACCAAACTTGAGTCAGTTACAGCCGCACTCTTTCTATGCTTGCTCCTGTTTCCTTTGGTTTTTGCTGCATCCAATGATGGGTTGCTCCGGATTGGACTCAAAAAGAGGAAATTTGATCAAAATAACCGGGTTGCTGCCCATATCGATTCCAAGGAAGGAGGGGCTCTGAGAGCTGCTGTCCGTAAATATAATATTCGTGGAAATTTGGCAGGTGATCAGGACACTGATATTGTTGCTCTCAAGAATTACATGGATGCTCAATACTTTGGTGAGATTGGTATTGGCACTCCCCCTCAGAAGTTCACTGTGATATTTGATACTGGCAGTTCAAATTTGTGGGTGCCTTCTTCTAAGTGTTATTTCTCGGTGAGTTTCTTTTCTTGAATTTTTTTATCATTTATATGGTAGGTATAGTTGAATTTCCTCTTTTTCTGTTGTTAGATAGGAGACAATGTAACTATTTGTCATATGATTGCAGATTGCGTGCTATTTACATCCAAAGTACAAATCCAGCAGTTCAAGCACCTACAGCAAAAATGGTTTGTTTCTGTCATCATTTTCTATCATAAATTTTTAACTTTTTAATTAATGTGTATGTGCATGTATTCGTTGGAGGAACATTCCTATTGACGAAACGAGAGGATATTCTGATTTCTTCCATTGTGCAGGTAAACCTGCAGCCATCCAGTATGGAACTGGAGCTATTTCTGGGTTCTTCAGTGAAGACCATGTGCAAGTTGGTGACCTTGTGGTTAACGATCAGGTAAATCTGATCATGGTCATACATATTGAACTTCTTGTTGGTGGTTTCCCTTTACTGATACAGGTGGTTTGTTGCAGGAATTTATTGAGGCAACCAAGGAGCCTGGCATCACATTCTTGGTAGCCAAATTTGATGGCATACTTGGACTTGGGTTTCAAGAGATTTCAGTTGGAAATGCTGTACCTGTGTGGTATTTTGTTCTCCTATGCTGTTATTATGAGTTCCTGCTTTTGTTTTAGTCTTGTTGCTTGTGTATGGCATAGGAATTTCAGAGATTTCATTTTCGACATTTCTAACTTTAGGAGTTCTGCAGGTACAACATGGTCAAGCAGGGTCTCGTTAAGGAACCAGTTTTCTCATTCTGGTTTAACCGTAATGCTGATGAAGAAGAAGGAGGTGAAATTGTTTTTGGTGGAGTGGATGCTAATCATTACAAGGGAGAGCACACATATGTTCCTGTTACGCAGAAAGGCTACTGGCAGGTTGGTGTTCCGAACTTCCATTGTGCTTTGAATATCCATAATTACTTATATTTTTGGCAAAATTTTCTACTGTTGTATATGCTGTTGCTTTTGTTTGCAGTTTGACATGGGTGATGTTATGATTGATGGTAAAACAACTGGTAAGTGAAAACATTTTCTATGCTTGCTCATGGTATTTTGTTTCATGTACTTTTATCCACTTCTTCTGACTTGAGCATACATATTTTAGGATTTTGTGCTGGTGGCTGTTCAGCAATTGCTGATTCTGGAACCTCTTTGTTGGTTGGCCCAACGGTGTGTGTCTTTGTATTTATTTCAATTCTGGAGTAAAAACATCCTCTGTGTACTTCTTTTAACTAGATGGTTTTAGAATTTGTTGAGTATAGTCATAATGCCTTCGCCTATGAGAGAAAATCTTTTTGTTTTCCTGCTGTTTGTTATGTTGCGTCATATTATATGGATGCATTATTTTTTGGTCATACAACTTTTCATGCAATGTTGCTATTATTTATGACTAACTATCGACCATATTACATCACTTAAAAATAAGAGAACTGGCGATGTATATTTCTTACACTCTGTCTTCCCTGATGCCATAATGTATTATTGTCTTCTCTTTTCTATCATGGTCTATTGTTGTTCTCTCTTCAATCCATGCAAAATTGTATTCTGCTAATCACTCTGTTTAACAATGGCAACATGTAGAATCCTTAGTTTTCAGCTGTTACTGCAGCAGTCATTGCTTTCTTATTGATCATTCTTTGGAGGAGAGAAAAATGAATTATTTTTCACTGCCATTTGGTTGTTTTGCTTAATTTTCTCCTTATTTCCTTAGCAGAATGTATAAGGTCTTTACTGACTCTAATTTTACTGGTTGATGCAACACCTGAGTGTGTTCCTTGTTTGACGGTTCAACATGTTACATGTGCATTCTTACATGTTTATTATTTATTTTGTATTGTTTGTGCTTTTTATATCATTTACAGACTATTATTACCGAACTCAATCATGCCATTGGAGCTTCTGGGGTTGTAAGTCAAGAATGCAAGACTGTAGTTTCACAATACGGAGACACCATAATTGATATGATTTTAGCCAAGGTACTACTCCCTGATCTTTATGTAAAGCCAGTTAACCATTTGATTTTCAGAGCCTCTCAAGAGATTTTTATACCTACTTCTGGTTTTTTAAACAGCTGTTATTTTTATTTTTATTGTCACAGGATCAACCACAGAAAATCTGCTCTCAGATTGGTTTGTGCACATTTGATGGGACTCGTGGTATAAGGTTGGGCCAAATTTGTGTGATTGAACTATTTTTGCTTGGAACCATCTAGCAATAACATGGCTTATATGTATGCAATCAGTTTGTCATACATGTTTATTTATTGTACTTGTATTTTTTGGAAATGTGATTTGTGGTCAGCATCGGAATTGAGAGTGTTGTGAATGAGAACACGCACAAGGCATCTGGTGACTTATCAGATGCAACGTGTTCTGCTTGTGAGATGACGGTTGTATGGATCCAAAACCAGCTCAAGCAGAATCAAACACAGGAACGAATACTTGACTATGTGAATCAGGTGAATTAACCCTTCCATCTGATATCTTTCTTAGGTTGCAGTTTTTGGCTTGCTCATGCTCTGGGTTGTATTTGCAGCTCTGTGATCGGCTTCCTAGCCCAATGGGAGAATCTTCAGTTGATTGTGGCAGTCTGTCTTCCATGCCTAATGTTTCCTTTACAATTGGTGGACAAACATTTGATCTTTCCCCTGAGGAGGTACTGCATAGTTTGTAGATATGCTTACAGTGTTCTGAAACTTATGATTTTTGTTTGACAATGTGTCTTAGTGTTATTCCTTGCATTTCACAGTTTCTGCTTGTGCAGAGAGTCAGAAAGCATGTTATTAGCAATATTTGAAAATTTATCCTTTTCATATTGTGATATCTCAAGTTACGAGCATGGTTGTGTTCTGACCTTGTCTTTAGTATTCAAAGCATTATGGCCCATTTAGTTTACTGCAGTACTAATATATTTCTTTTTCTTTTTGATGGAAATCAGTACGTGCTCAAAGTAGGTGAGGGAGAAGTAGCACAATGCATTAGTGGATTTACTGCTTTGGATGTCCCACCTCCTCGCGGACCTCTCTGGTATAATCTACTTTCTGTTTAGTTTTATGCTCTTTTTGTTTTTATTTTCATTGGGGTCAGGATCATTGTGGGGGTAGATCCTATTGTTTTTCCAATGGAACGTGTATACCGACAGTTGGTGATGTTTGTTGGTTACTTAATTATCTTTTTTCTGGTTGACAAGAAAGAGCATGACTTGAAAGTCCTCACTAATATTTGTTATTGTGGCAGGATCCTGGGGGATGTGTTCATGGGTCGCTACCATACTGTGTTTGACTATGGAAACCTGAGAATTGGATTTGCTGAGTCTGCATAGATAAATCTTAGCTCCAAATGTTCAGTTTGTCATTGCCTTTCTATAATGGCTACTTTTACGTTGTGGTTTTCAAAACACCCTATCTTAGTACTGCAAGTACACTGTGAATGATGTTTGCAATGTAAATATGTCAGTGTGGCGTTTATCGGATGTATTTTCAATATTGCACTTTAATTAAGAAAATGGGTCTGACCCAACTGTGTCTCAAATCTCAATATACTATGGAATTCCAGTGTTGTATATGCTCTGTGCAGCTTTAGTTCCGTGAGCTTGAATGGTGAATACTTGTTTACTTGTGTCTGTATAATGTCTGATTGTAGGTTGATCTGATGCTCAATTTGAACTCATGACCGGATATATATATAAGAAAATGGAATCATGCCCCAATGTTGAGATATAAATCTGGATAGAAAAAGAGTCGCTAGGTAATAGTTAGTGATTGAACTTCTCTTTGATCCATCAGAATTGGGTGTCTATTTTATTTTTGTGTAATTGGTTTTGTTTTGTTTATTCTGTTGGCGGTTGATTTTTTCTATAAAAAGAAAAAGAAGAAACAAAAGAATGAAATCATGGAATTTATGACGAATTCGGGGAAGCTGTAAATTGGTTGGGGAATGAAAGCCAAAATTGAAATCATATGGGCCGGTATAATGGTACGAGATGCGAGTTAAGCTGGTATGAGATAATTTGAATTTGTGTTGGTGAATGTGATAAATCTGTGAGTACTGAGTGGTGATCTTCACATGGAGTGTCTGAAATTCCAGGAATACGTAATGAATTTATACAGCAAGTCCTTGTCCTTCTATCTCACCAACACCAACCACAGAAAATTTAAACACGTGGGAAGCATTCATTTGTGTGTGTGTGTGTGTGTTTTTAACTGTGAAGTCACAAGCCTCCTCATGTTAAGCCTGTACATACAGCTACCAAACCTAGCTTATTCCTAAAGTACGTGATTTGGTTGCTTCTAGACCACGCAAAGATGTGACTAAGATGCAGTCTTTTAGTTGATTATATTACAGAAAAGGAATTTTCCATTGACTTGGAGAATATGCATGAGATGGGGATGAATGTGAATGCAGCTAAGCTTTGAGCATTTACATAGCCTAATTGAGCTGTATTCAAGATTCAGATGACCAAAGTGCCCAGTATGGGTTGGCTGGTTGGTCCCTTTTCACCAACGGATTGATAATTTTATAGAGAAAAATGAGAAAGAAGGCAGGTAAGTGGGGAAGGCTTAGCTTGGCTTTTGGGTCTCTGGTCACTGTGTGTGTGCTCATAGCTGTAAAGGAGATGTGTTCAATGCTTGGCCTCAGCTGCCGCCACCCTTGTCTGTGCACCGACATAATGGATCACTCACCCTTCAAGCTATTTAATTCGATTCCATATCATGTCATTTTGTTTCACCAACAAAAATTAATGAACACATATGGTTTAGATTTCGAAACTATAATGAAGAATGTTATCCAAAGTAAGGGAGAATTTTTAATCTTATTTTGAACAATATGGTTAAATATTATTTAATCTGTTTGCATGATATACGAATTCTACTTTGAAATAAAGTCGTAAGAAATTACACCCTTTTAAAATTAGTATTAATGCTTATTCAGTCCAGAAGAATCAAATTTGAATTAAAATTTTTCTTGAGTTAGATTAGAATCTCTACTTTAACTGTCATCTTCTTCGGCTTTAGCTTAGATTCCTTCCTTCAAAAGGTAAGGTCCTAGTTTTGTTATTGACCTTTCCACAAGGGTCACATTACTCGTATCTGCCTGAACCTGAATACCTGATAATATATTTATATCTAGTACTGTACTGTAGTACATGAATCTTCAATTTCACATTGACAAATATAGTGCTGTTTTCACACTCAACTACTCAAGTTTCTAGAGCTACAAAAAGAAATCTGCCAGCGTTGAATTGAGGCCACAATGAACCACCACTCAAAGACTGCAAGACTCTTTCATGAGGTCATCATGGAAATTCTAAAGTTTGAATTCGAATGGCATACAATCAATTTACCTTAAATTTGAGATCAATAGATTAAGTTATGTGTTATATAGATTTATATAATTTATTTAAAGAAACGCTAATATTAATTGTTCATGTGCAGGTAAACCACTGTTAACCATTAATTGATGTAAATTTTTCAAAAATTTCATCACTCCAAAATTGTTGACCTACCACAAAAACAGGACGAAACTCAAGATGTCATTTACTAATCACAAACTGTTGTGGCTCATAAAGAAAGTTAGGTCCACCATTAATCTATTGCCTATGGTGTGAAGTGTGAACTCATTCTCCTACGTAGTAAGTTATTGTCCAATAGTTTCGTTCACATTTCACACTATGAATAAATATTCAAAAACCGCGTTGAAAGACAATGTATCTGGATCAACTGATTAAGTGCTTTTGGCGCCGCAAAAATCACTTCCCAAAATGAAGCATATTCCCCATAATCTCCTCTTAAACCCTCAATCTTGGCATGTGCTTTCATGTGTCGCCATGTGAGCGTCTTTATTAGAAGCCTAAGTAAACTGCGCTCCCAGACGGCCAGAGCTGTCAAACTCCCTTCTTTTTGCCACGTGGCTCGATTTAAAGAGAGGGTTAACAGCTTAAACTTTGAGCTAAGAAAGAAATAATAAGAATCTTATTTTAAGCTTTTGTTTTTTACTTTTTGGACCTCCAAACCCCAACCAACGGCCCAAAGTCACATATAAAAATGTGATAGTTCGCACCATTTCAACGAAAACCGTCAAAATCCCAACAAGCCATAAACCCATTCTCTTCTTTGTGCTCTCTCTATCCCATGGAGTGGACCAGAGGACCAACCATCGGCCGCGGCTCCACCGCCACCGTCTCCCTCGCCACCTCCATCTCCGGTGAATGCTTCGCGGTAAAGTCCACCGAGCTCTCTCAGTCATTGTTCTTGCAGAAAGAACAGTGTTTTCTGTCCAAGCTAAGCTCCCCCCATGTAGTAAAGTACATGGGTTGCAATGTTAGCATGGAAAACAATATGCATGTGTACAATCTCTGCATGGAGTACATGCCCGGAGGCACGCTTTTCGATGCGATTCAAAGGCGTGGAGGGCAGCTTGAGGAGCACATGATTCAATTGTACACCCACCAGATTGTGAAAGGCTTGGAGTATCTTCATGGGTTTGGATTGGCACATTGTGACATTAAGAGCCAAAACATTTTGGTTACAGAATTTAGTAGTGTCAAAATTGCTGATCTGGGTTGTGCTAAATTGGTGCAAAAAGTCTCTGTGGATGAAGATTCAGCTGCCACGCCACCACCAAGTACTTTTTCCGGTACACCGGTGTTCATGGCGCCGGAGGTGGCACGTGGAGAAGAGCAGGGGTTTGAAGCAGACATATGGGCTCTTGGGTGCACAGTCATTGAAATGGCCACTGGTGGTAGCCCTTGGCCGGAGTTAAGTGACCCGGTGTCGGCTCTTTACCGGATTGGATTCTCCGGTGACTTGCCGGAGTTTCCGAGTCAGCTTTCCGGCAAGGCCAAGGATTTCTTGAGCAAATGTTTGATAAAAGATCCAAGAGAGAGGTGGACTGCTAAAGAGCTTCTTGAACATCCATTTGTTCAAGACTTGGGGTCGAATGATACAGAGCAAGTCAAGGAGTTGACCACTATGAGCTCTCCAATTAGTGTGTTGGATCAAGGCCTTTGGGATTCAATTGAAGTCTTTGAAAGTCCTCAGAAACAGTCTCACCAAGGTTTGTGTTCAAATTCTCCATCAGAAAGGATCAAGAGGTTGATTGGATTTGGAGGTTCTTTTTCTACAGTTTCAAATGTACCCAATTGGGAATGGGATGATAATAATTGGCTCACTGTTAGAAGCAATGGTGCTGAGGATACCCAAAACCTTGTGAAGAACAACAATGCTATACAATTGGCTGCAACTGCCTCAAATGTGGCTTCAATTGTTCATGAGGAGCTAAATCTTGACAGTTCAATGTGTAATGAGGAATTAGCTTTTGAATTAGAATTTAACACTACTATTGGTAGTGATGTGAGAGGTTTTGTGATGGCATATGGTGTAACAGAAGATGTTTTTGTATCAAACATTTCTTATTTTGAAACAGATAATAAGAATTTTCATTTTGTTCACTCTCAGTCTCAGTGTTGTCATTCATGTTTTGATTTTGCAGGCCAAGTAACGGAGGCTACATGTTTCTGTTATTTCTTCTCTACTTTGTGCTTACAAGGGCTCCAACTTTTGAATTTAAACAACTGTGCTCTATGTTGTACTGACATTATTCCTAACTTAACCACTTTAAATACGTTCAAGTGTAAGTTTTTATAAAAAAAGTTACGATGCAACCTACTTAATATATCAAAAGTTGGGCAGAAAATCACTTATCCGAATCTAATGATATTAGAATTGGGAGATAAATACTGATTGGAAGTATCAAAATGTGATTGCCATTATAATTATATATCATGGTGGGTCAATTAAGCATACCCATAATCTGGATCTGCATGTATTTCACAGCCTTTGGCATCTTTGCCGTCTCTATACACAAATCAAGAGCAGCTGTCTCTTGTCTTAACCAAAGGATCGATGGAAAAGAAAGAAAAAAAAAATAGCTGTCTCTTTCTCTTATGCATAGTATGTATGCAAAGCATCTTCTTTTATTTTTATTTTTTAATTATCCCCAATCATTTAATCCTAGAAAGATTGCATTAGTTTAATTATCTTCACCTAAATTTTGCAAGCTAGCCCACCCTTTTTGTTTGCATCATGACCAACATATGTCCTTCAATTAAATAACTTCTGGGCTGCCTTTTGTTCAAATATTGTAATCAAAACGACAGTATCAAGTGCGCATTGGGCCTTTTACTGACATGCATGTGAAGGGTTAAATACATACAGCCTTAAATTTACAGTGTGTGAGGAGCCAATATTGAATTGAATTGATCTGTTACATAATTGCTCTTAGGAACTTTGAATTTGGTCCTTTTAGCCGGCCAGTGCATCAGCAGCCAACTTGGGGGAGCTAGGGGAGACTAGAGGAGTTTATTTCAAGTCTCATAAGTTGACTTGGTACACAAGTCAATTTATTTAATTAATTGCCATGTTCATTTTTCTCTATACTCAACCTTCCTGTGTGAACAGATAAGACTTTTGTTAGGTCAACAAGTTTGTTCCCCCTGGGTAGGTGAATTTTACTAGTTATATTTTCTGAGTTTAACGTTGTTTTATTTTCGTACAACATCATATGATGAAGTTTTTCAATTAGTATTATGGCCGGTTACTAATTGACACATCAACTGTCACCTAGTGGGGAAAGAATTTTGAATGGTTCTTTTTGGAAAAAAAAGAAAACAATTTCTGAATTGCCGAATGAGAAGACTTTAAACAGAGTCAACTAACTTTAAAGGCTTAAGTGTAAAGACTTTAAACAAAGTCAACCAATTTAAGACGTACCAACTTGCTTGGCCAAAAAAAAAAACCTACCAACTTTCTCCATCCAATGAATCTTCCTTAATTTGATCCTACCTAAACCAGTAAGTCTTAGTTGACCTTTCAATAAAACAAGGACTCGAATGTGAGAGAGAGAGAGAGAGAGAGACAAACAAAGAAGGGTCCGGTCATTGTACGCAAATTGTGAATTATCAAGTATATATGTAGTCAAAGGTATTGTTACGTAGATTGTTAGTATTGCAAAGTTAAACCACTTTTTTATGGATTCTAGTGGCTAGCTTCACCTGAATACCTGATAATTTGCTTAGAACTAGCAGGCTTATGGGTAAATAACATTTTTTTTAGAAGACCAATGCTATACTCATCAAATTTAGTTGCCATTAGTTTACCAAAGACGGGGGTTTTATTTGCTTTAAAAACTGTAAACTTTAAACATATCAGTATATCAAAAGAGGTCGAAGAATATCAAGTTTTGTGGCCATTTGGTATCATTCAGGTTCTTTGAGTCCCGTTTGAGTCGTTTGACTGCCTTTAGGCTTTTGAAAGTTCTCTAGGCACATTGGTTTTTAGAGGGCTAGATAAAGCAGCCCAGCAAAATGGAGAGATAAATGGATTAGTTAGTAAAATTTTAGAAGAGGGGAGATAATCACTTAATTTGGATCGTTAATAGCAGAGCAAAGAGAGAACTTTCACACAGCTTATTCTATTTTAGCAATCACTTGTATTATTCTTTGTTATTGTAAACACATATTCTTAACTTTGCCTTAAAAATAAATTTGGGTTGGTGTTTTGATAATTTTTTTAGAGAGATGAAATTATTCTTTGTTTATTCCTAACTTGTTTCAAAGGGTAGAATTAAATTGTTAAAGCTATTTCATTCCATAATAGTCTAAAAAATGAATACGATTTATATTTTTATTCTAGCATTCCGGTCAAACAAACATGATCTAATTGAATTAGGTGTTTATGAAATCATTCTTGTTTAATGTTATTGGTCCTGAAAGTTAGAGCAATGAGGCAGTTGCCTTGGACCCAAATTTTAGAACCCCAGCTTAATTAGGTCTTAAGACTCTTAACTATAATTAGAAAACTAAGAATTCTGCATGTATATATATGTATAAAAGGACATAGTAAAGAACCCCAACACATGACGATGGCCAAGCACTTTGTGCACATATATTTTATTTACAAGAGGCCATCCAGTCTCTTTACTTCTTATTCTCTGATGTTTAAAACCTATATATCAATCTATGCACCTGTACCTGTTAATTTGGTAATTCTAACAACCCTTTATATGAACTATATATATATATATATGTATATATTATATGATGCATTATCTATCTTATTTAGGCCAAATTGAAAGCGTCTGCTACCTCATTAATTTGGTAGCAGTGCTGCTTATATATATATATATATANTTATATATTTGTATTGTCTTGTGATTTGTCTTGTGCAGTAGTAGCACTAGCAGCGCTGCTTTTCCTGGCTCTGCTCATCAGCGTCCTTTTGGAATTGCTTTACTTCTTGTACATATTTTCTAAGTATATGGAGCTCTTTGATGAAGTAGTGAAGTCGATCTATCATCAGCGCCAGGAATAGGGAAAATCCTGTGTACGTAATCAAACTTAATTTACCAACTATACGATTCTATGGACCTTATTATGAGCCGTCAAAATCAATATATAGGAGAAAATTAATGGCATAATTTACATGTGATGTGACAAGTTATATAAGCAATAAGAACACATATTATCTATATATATGTTTGTGATGATGTTATTTTATCTAATAGAAAGATGATACATAAATTGGGATGAGTTACTTACTATTATGAGTATATAGTGCTCACCTATAAGAGATGCTTCTAGGACATGATGTTCCATAAGAACTTCATCAGTTGGATTGATAGAGCCTGCATCCCTTGAACGTTTGTGGACACTGAAAACACCATAAATGATTGAGCTAAAGAACACCAGAATGGTTCCTCCCACGCTCTTCGCCACCAATGGCCCCCTCCCTTGCTTCGACTGGTCCAGCCCCATGACCACCAACTTTCTTAGAGGGGTTTGAAACAGGAGGCTCAAAATCAATGCTAATTCGGCCAACACAAGTATGAACAATATTTGAATCATAATTGCTTTCTAAGATATGAAAGTCACTTTGAAGAATGAAGATGTTGAATTTTTAAGTTGTGAAGAACAATCGGAGTGTAATTTTATGGTTTTTTTTCTTGGTGTCTTTTTGTCTCTGGTTCTAAGGTTCAAAAGCTAGCTTGTTTTCCTAACTTATGGGTTTGATCAAAGAATTATACTTCCCATGACATAATGAAGCAGGGATGGAATAACTTCATCATGTTCCCTAGGAGAAACTTGTTATATATGTCTCTTTGCCTAATTAGTAACACCATTTGCCGTTTGTACTAATAACATTTCATATCAACTTTTTCCAAGTTCCATTCTGGGTTTTATGCTAGTTTTTCCACTATGGTTTCATAAATGAAAAGTATTTCCTTTTGGATCTTTTCTAGACATAATTAACCTAGGTAGTAATTTTACCATCAATAATTTTTTCTTTTAATCTTGTGGAGGGTTAATCTCCTTTGCGCTGATGTCCCGCGACTCCACTGATGATCCAACCCAGTGTGTACCACCACTAAAACTAGAAGCCGGAAAAACTTTCACATTAATAGTTGGAAAAACTCTCACTTAGAGGGAGGAGAGTATCCCATAAAGTCATACCAAAACCACAAAAAGGAAGGCAGGAGGAGAAGCGAGTCTATGAGATATACAAGGGCTAGCATCCCCTAGAACACTCGGTTGAGAGAGGGAGAGTTAAGAAAAGAGAAGAGAGCTTTTTTATGATGACTAGAGTTTCAAAAGATATTTAATTTTTTTTAAAAAAAATGGCCAAGTTATTTCACGCGGGCTATAGTGCCACATGTTTTATTTACTTTAAAGAGCTATAAACTTTACATAGAAATAGAATAAGGCAACATATCAGTATATCAATGGAGGATTAAGAATATCAAATTTTGTAGCCATTTGGTTTAGATCATTCAGGGCCTTTGGGCTTTTAAAAGTTCTCTTGGGCCGATCAGCCGACTCCCAACACATTGGTTTTTAGAAGAGCTAGATAATACAGCCCAGCAAAATGGAGAAATAAATGAATCAGTTAGTAAAATTTTAACAACAACCTATTAATTTTTCGCCGAAATTTCTCCGAAATTTCTGAAATTATCGAAATTTCGCCGAAATCATCGAAATTATTGAAATTTCGGCCAC
>QANT01004541.1:0-25369 GCA_003254885.1 Purshia tridentata | reverse complement strand
AAAAAAAACCCCAACTAAAAAATAATACAAATAGAAAACAAATTCACCCAGATATAATTAACTAGTCTATCACAAGGTCCAGGTCAAAATTTTCAAGAATTTTAGGTTTAATAGTTCCCCTGAAACAAGCCTAATACGGCGTTGAAGAACTGCTTTTTATCTTCCTTTATTTTTTTCTTATATTTTCTACGCAACCAAAGGAGGATAAAGATGACGCCAAATCTAATTCACTAATCAGAAACTAAAATAAAATTGTAAGATCGAAGGCTCAGTGACAGTGATTAAGAAATCGATGGTGGTGTTGGGATCGTAAGAATACCCTAAAACCTACAAAAAAGAATGCGGGGGGTTTGGCCTAATTGCCACAATGGAAACACAGAACACAAGGCCGAGATTTTACCTGAATGTTATGCAGATTTTCGGGTTCCGAGATTTGGGCACCTCTGGAGACTGGGACTCTGGGAGAGAGTCCAGAGACGGACAGAAGAAGAAGAATGAGAATTAACAAGAATGGCAAGTAAATATTATATACATAAATTATTAAAATTAATACATGTCTGTATATATCTATTATAATCATTTTATTTCAGGCACAATTACATATTTACCCACGACCCGACTCCACGACGAGACCTATGACGTGAAATTTAAGCCAACCTACAAAAGCTTACAAATTTTAAACGCCTTAGACGCAAAAACTTTGGAAAAGTCACTTAGATATATGCCACGTAGAAAAATATAATAAAATAAATTCTTTAAAAGCATTTCAAAAACTAAAAAAACTAGAAAAACACACAGGCCACCCACGTGATCTACCCACGGTCCCACCACACGTCTCCACCCCTCTCCTTCTTCTTCCTCCTCACCTTCGTTCTCGGTCCACAAATCGAACCCACCGGGCCTCTGGAACCTTTTAGCCAATACCTTAAGCTGCTCGTCGGCGATGGCACGTACAACATGCAAGTCCTATCCCAGATTGACTGTTGGGTTTCCCTGTCTACTTTTCCTTCATTTCGATTCACTGCCTTTTTTGGACAAAAAAAAAGATTTATTTTTGGACTGGGGTAGAAAAAGAGTTATTTTATGAGAACTATCCCAACTCATCAGCGTATTACACTTGCAATGTCGTTTACTATTGCTTTTACAAAATGAAATTTTATGTCCTTCTTGTTTTTTCACTCAATTTATGAATCAATTTTTTTTTTTATTAGCTCATCCAACTAAGAACTCAGGCAAGAATTGTTAAAAGATTTCTATTGCATGAAAACTATTACCATGATTACAATTGTAATTAAATGTAAATTCCCGAATAGGTGGTGCCTTACACTGTCATGCACACACAACCTCAAAGGCCAATATAAAATTGCGTCAACCAAATACCCAGATGCGGTCTACATTTGAACAAACTGAGAAGGACTGAATAATGTTCATCACAACTACTAACAAGTATCAGATGAATGCAAAAATTATATCATTAAATTCTGGAAGTTTTTCTTTTCTGAAGGGTGTTAGAATTCAGATATGTTAGCTTGTCTTGCGTTTTCTGGATCTTGCTGATTCTCTGCAAAAAGATTGTAAGCAAAGGTTTAGCATTGGTTAATTCAATAACTCAATACTGACAAATGCAACTGACCAGGCCAAACCAAATAGTGCAAAATGATAACATCTCCTAGTTGGCCAAGAGGGATAGGCAGAAAAGAGGTTGGTTCTTACAGTCTACTATGTGCTCTTGATTTTTGGCGCTGCAACCAAACTAGGATTTTCCATTCCATTGTCAGGGGGTTGAGCGTGCCTGAATTTGAAAAAGCCAGCAATTCCCTGTCCTTTGGCAAGCTGTTCCAGCTCTTCAATTTTTTTCTTAAGCAGCTCAACTTCTCTTGCCAACTCTTCATCTCTTTGTCTCATTCCCTAGAAAACAAAAGCATAAGGTAGCTGTAAGTGGATAATACAGTCCGTTATTATCTTGAAACCAGTGCGCTACATATATATACAAACAATCAGTGCAGTTATCATCTTATCAGAATATGACAATGACCACTCAAACAATTCTCTTTCTCTTTTGTGAATCGTGAGTTTGTGACTAATCAGTACACAATTGCTAAAATAATTCCAATAAAAGAATGTATGATAAATAAAATTTGAGCAAGTCTACATCTTTACTACAGATCAATGTTCTTCTGAAAAATGAACCAATCATCAAATCGAAAGAAGAAGGTCAAGGTCAGAGGCCTGAGTGACCCTCTCACCCTTGCTTTATCTTTTTATTTGAATGTTTCCACCAATTAGTCACTATATCTTATAATCAGTGGTTACTTTTAAGGCAGGATGGAAACTGATTTTTCTTTTTCTTTTTTGACCAAGGGAACCGATTTTTCAAAAGTACAAATTACTGCACCACACTTTTGAAACTAGCACTTAGCAAATATGTCATTCCTTCATTATATTAGGAGGACATGATCATACATAACAAGCAGATACCTTCTTGTACTGTCAGCTGCTATATATTTGGATGCTTATTAAATCAGTCATAACAGCAAGCAACCAAAAGCTTACTAGTATTATATTCAGAAGATAATGCTCATTAAAATTGTTATTTGTTCAACCCATAGAGTAACAGGGGCCTAGTGGCCTACAGGGCAACACAAGGTGGGTGTTGGTTTAATTATGGTGGGCTTAGGATGATAAAAATTTTAACAAATAAAATTTTTAGAAGGATTCCGACTGCTGAAACTTTAGATAAATAAGTGAGATGGAGAATAATAACAACAAGATGAGAGAAGGAAGGAGGAGAGCTGAAGGCACCAAGGCTTCAACAACACTAAATTTGCATTCAGTCAAATCTGATTTTGTGTACACAAGATAGACCTATTTTTCAGCTTCAAATACATCTCCCAAAGACTCCTAACAATACCAAA
The DNA here is from genome assembly GCA_003254885.1 of Purshia tridentata. Taxonomy (NCBI): domain Eukaryota; kingdom Viridiplantae; phylum Streptophyta; class Magnoliopsida; order Rosales; family Rosaceae; genus Purshia; species Purshia tridentata. The sequence goes on along the minus strand of QANT01004541.1, from coordinate 22,454 downwards.
AGACTCGTTAATACTAAACGACATTGTATTTTCCTAAGATCGGACTCTTAATAACTCTAGACCCAAATATATACTCCTTAATAAAACTTGACCTTAATTCTTTGATTGCCTCTTTGACTTATTAATTATTAATTATTTTCTAATTCTAGCACTACCATTGGCACTTCGTTTTAGACCCAAAAGGCCTTGTTGTTAGATTTGAGCCAATGGACTTAGTCTTGGGATTCCAAAGAGGATACTTCCTCTCTAACCAAGCTGTAACCACTAGCTTCTTTCAGCTGCTGTTTCCTTAAATTTACCCCAAGTAACCTTCCCTCAGAATAAAAAGTTAAACACCCCCTCCCATGGAAAAAGAGGGCTGAAAAAGTGAATTACATTTGAAAGTGCAAATATCTTGATGATCCAACAATGGCTGTTTCTTAACGCTACAATAGTATCAAGGCATACCTCTAATTCCTGTCTACGCATCTCCTCCTTTTTGGCTTCTGACCTTGAACTTCGTTGCACTTCAAAAATAACTGCACCTCCCGCAACCTACAGAGGTACAATGGTGATTCAAAACTTACTTACATACAAATGCAAGTGGGACCATTGTCCTAAATGGCTAAACCCTACTTTGTGCAAGGATATCTCCCAGGGTCCTCCCTTAAATTTAAAAGAAATAAGAAATGGCCAAATGAATAGATATATTATGTGGTCCATCAACCTGGGAGACTGTATTAATCCCACAACATTCCTCGTAAGGAAATACTTGTATCCTTATTAAGTGGTAATGGAGATATGCTATGGAACTTAATTATGTTCAAGCACTTCTTCATTATATTATTGAATTATTTTTGTTATTTACATTCAGAAATGTTTGTATGCTACTGTTATGCTTGTTTTCTTTTAACAATAGTTATTTTACCCATAAAAATGCAACAAAAATATGTCCAATTATTTGAAAATTTGTATGCCACCTACGTGCTGAGAACATTCTTAGACCAGGAATGGAATGGGGAGTTACCGTGAACACGAAGAACTCCCCAAGAAGATCTGCAGCAGCTTGTACAGCTTTCTCCTCATTCAGTGGGCGAATTTCAACATCAGTTGCGTGACCATAAATCCTTCTTTGCACATTTATTGTAAATCGATGATTTGCCTGATCCAATATCAAAGTGGAAAGAACAAATATAAGCATATAAATAAAGAGGTAGTATGGCAAAAAGAAAATAAAGTGTTGACCAAATCAAGAAATTTGTGCGGGGAAGATGATGGGTTGACAGTTGGGGTGAGAATTAAAACACAAACTGCATAACCGAATGCCATACACTCAAAGCATGACATGTTTCCATTAAAAGTACACTACATGGTGGTATAAAGAAGGCTTAAATAGAACCTAATGGAGTTGGACAACGACCGCAATTGCTATCCATAAAGAAACTACAAGATGAACTTTTCTGAACTAAGATTTGCCGGCTGCAGAGAAACCAAAGGGGAATAATCTCCTGAACTGTGGTAGACATGCTCAAAGAAATTAGCAGCCAGAAACCACAAACTAATAACAACTGTGGACTAGTTATGCAAATAAATCTTAATACAGACTGTAAACAACAATGACAGCAACTAGTAAAAGAATTCAAAGGGGAGACTATCTGGAACTGAGATTTCCCGCTCGTGAAGATGGAAAATGTAAAACTTCCATGAGCTATGGAGATCAAGTTCAAGAACATAACCAGCAGACAACCTGAATCACCTGATATTAGATAATGACTCATAGAGTACATGTGAGAAACACAACAACTATATTAACTGAATATGATCTTCTGAAAATGTAGCAACTATCTAAGGGAATGGCATTGATGAATGCCCACTACCCATTATTTACTATACGATTATGCAAAATGTAATGCTATTCAAACCGGCAAAGTTACTTCCCTCATAATTCATTAAACAGATTACATGACACGAAATCAAACTTAAAAGAGATTACAGCTGAACACCGAAATCAACAGAAGAAATGAAAAACCGAATATCAACAAGCAAAGACAAGAGCAAACAGAGGGAACCCATGTGGGAAAACCAAGTTTAAGACCAAACCCATATGATAAAATCTCACAAAATTGAAAAGAAAAATATTGAGGAAAAATTAAGAAGCTGGTAAAAGAGAAGAAGAGAGAGAACCTGGGCAATGTTGATGATGAAATTTCTGAACCTCGGGTGCCTGCCAGCCTCTTTCTTGAGCCGATTGGCAATGGGTTTGCAGAAGGTTTTGAGGGCAAGGGTTCCTAACTTAAACGCCGGAAGGATCATACCTAACCACTACGTGCCTATTTCTTTATTCAAGTAGCAAATTTGTGTGTTTTGATGGTTATGGGACTAAGAACTGGGACCAGGGCTTTGGGGTCATGGAATTGTACGGACTGATTGAATTGTAATTTGCAGAGTAGACTTAAATTAGTGGACGCAGCGATGTGGTCAGTGCAGTGGTGTAGTCACTTGTGATGTTCTTCCACTCTTCCACAATGCTGCGATGATGCGTGCGGAAGGTTTTGGTTTTGTTTTTCCAAATGACAAATTTGGTCCTCAAGTTTAGTTTGATTCTTTGCAAGGTTCCACTTTGTTCTATGTGTTTTCATTTTTAACAGTCGTGTGCAATGGGGTGTCAATATAACAGGTCAATTCAATATTGATACTCTGGCAGAAAAAATGTTTATAATAAGAGATCAATAGCCCATTACTAAACTGAAATTCAAAATTTTTGTCGAAATTTAAAATTTAATTTATTGATCATAACATACAAATTTGCATGCAAAAGGGAAAAAAACATTTATAAAAGAGAAACGGAAAATATAGAAATCACGAGTATTACACAAATCACAATGGTACTTTTTTGACATAATCTATTTGAATCTAGCACATACATAAATTAAATCATATATTTTATTAACACCCTTTTTTTCTTTGAACACTACATGAAATTATCTTATTAATTGCCAAATAAACAAGAACGAATGAATATTGAATGATGACTTTTACATGCAATATATATACCTTTGCACTGGCCCCATCTTTCAGACATCTTCTCAAGAATTATTTCTGCAACAAATTATACAAATTGGCCTCCATTGTACAAAAAAAAAAAGAATCATATATTAGATACGTGGGGGATCTAGTATAATCACTGAAAAAACTTTTGATATTTATCCTAACTTTTCAAAATAAAACCTCTTGCGTCATTGAATTATGTTTAATCTCAATCAATTGCATTATTTCAACTCTGGGAAAGAAGATTAAGCAAATCTTAATAACAATCTGAACTTTGGATCAACATTGGACGTCCTTTGTGGGCAAGATCTGTAGATTGACATATACCATATATATTTTCCAAATAGTGATCTGGATCTTCCAATTCTCTCCTAATCATTCTGACTAAGAAATAAAAATATTAAATATTTTGGACCGAAACAACATCGTTTTGATAGAAGAAACCTAACATTCAGACTCTCATCTTTCTCACATAGTCGATCCTCCTATGTTTCTCTCTTGCAAAACTATGACCACCATGGCAACCAAACGATGCAACCAAAGACCGGCCACGGGGATGACAGAGGTGGGTGGCTGATCCTCCTAAGTTTCAAGAAATTCAAGTTTTGAATTGAAAACAAAATGGAACTTCTTTTTTTTTTGAACAAGAAAGAGCTTTCATTAACAAGGAGAATTTGTTTATTTGGGATTCTATGCCCAAAAAATTGTTATGGCCATGACAATGCTACTAGATCTCTTATAATGAGTATTAATTGTTGAACAAGAAATCATGATATATAGAGGTTGGGAATCAAGTATTCAGAATCTGAGATCTCAAAAACTTGATCCATCTCTTTAATTTGTAGCACATTTTACAAAGTTTCACATGCCGTTAAAGAAGAGAGGTTGTAGAAAATTCAATTCACTGTGTGAGAAAGATGGAAGTGGGAATGTTTGGTGCAAGATAATTAAAAAGATAAAATCTTTTATTTTTAGCCAAAGGCCAAAACAGATAGGCATGCATAGACTCATAATTAAAAGATTAGAAAAATAATTAATGAATAATATTTAAAAAGGATCCGTATCCATAAATAGTTCAGCATGAAACATGTGATCATTATCTAGCAATATATATAATTGACTTTAATTTATAAATTATAATATATGGCCAACAAAACTGGACTATAACTTACCCCACGCATAATTATTTAAATTATGCATTATTGACATGTCTCCCAATAATTAATAATTTAATATCATCCACAGATTCATTGCTTTGTATAGTACCAGTAGTTTGAAAATTTAATTACCTTTTCTTTTCTTAATATCACCGCTATTATATAGTACCACATTTTACTCGTAGTCGATCTCGTACCGTTTGATTGGAGTTTGGCGTTCAATAGAAAATAAGGAAATGATAAATACACATCAAAACTAATATTTCATACTTTTTTTATACACTTATATAAGAAAAGTATAATTGGTTATTTTTAGAGTACAAATAATAACTCTTTAGAGATTAAAGGAGTAATTTTTTGGAATAACACTCTCATAATGCTACTTAGTATTATTAATATATTAATGTTATAACCCCATCGTCTATTTATATTATGCACAAAAATTTCTCATATAAAATAGTGCTAACTTTTCATCTAATATTTCATGTGTTAACCTAATGTTATTTAGCTACTTGGAATTTCATTTATAAATAAATAAAAGCCACGGTCGCATTGTGATTACCTCAGATTGTGAGGATATACATGAAGGTCCTCAACCCCCATTAATTGGTCAGGGTCCAAACTTTACTCCTATATATACTGGGTATTTGTTCTATGATTTAAGCCAAATTAAGAGTGAACATGGAAAGATTAAGTAGCTTTAGACTCCTCAACCAAAACTCATTTGGCAAAGAGCATGCAACCGATCTACTCCAAGCTCAAGCCCACATATGGAACCACATTTTCAGCTTCATAAACTCCATGTCTCTCAAGTGTGCAATTCAACTAGGCATACCCGATATCATCAAAAAACATGGCAAACCCATCACTCTCTCTCATCTCATATCTTCATTACCAATCCATCCATCAAAAGCTCGCTGTGTCTACCGCCTCATGCGAATCTTGGTCCACTCCGGCTTCTTCGGCCAACGAAAGCTCAGTGGAATTGATGATGATGATGATGAGGAAGAAGGCTATGTTCTCACTGATGCTTCCAGGCTCCTCCTTAAGGATCATCCCATGAGCGTAACGCCCTTCTTACTTGCCATGCTCGATCCCATTTTGACCAAACCGTGGCATCACTTGACCCCTTGGTTCCAAAACGAAGACCCTACGCCGTTTGACACGGCCCATGGGATGACGTTTTGGGACTACGGGAACCATGAGCCGGCTCTTGCCAATTTCTTCAACGATGCCATGGCGAGTGATGCTCGGTTGGTGACGAGCGTGGTGATTGATGAGTGCAAGGAGGTGTTTGAGGGGTTGGAGTCATTGGTTGATGTTGGGGGTGGTACCGGGACCGTGGCTAAGGCCATTGCTGATGCGTTCCCTCACATGGAGTGCACTGTATTTGATCTCCCCCATGTGGTTGCTGATCTGCAAGGAGGTCAGAACGTGAAATATGTTGGAGGGGACATGTTTGAGGCTGTTCCACCTGCCGATGCAATTTTATTGAAGGTAAATTAATCTTAGACATATTTGAAGGAGATTTTTCATGTTACAAACTTCATCAAATTTTGAATTTTTAAAAAATAAACTCTTCTACTCAAATTGTGATCAGCAACACAACGATAACTCCCATATAGAATCCATTTTCATGTAAACAAATATATGCATCTAAAATCTTTGTAAGACATAACCTATGCCATATATTTATTCTGTACATATGACAATTCACAATTACAGTGGATATTGCATGACTGGAATGATGAAGAATGCGTGAAAATACTGAAGCGATGTAAAGAGGCAATTACGAGTAGAAAGGACAAGAAAGGGAAAGTGATAATCATAGATATGATGATGGAGAACAAGAAAGGAGATGAGGAATCAGTTGAGACACAACTTTTCTTCGATATGCTAATGATGGTTTTGGTGACAGGAAAAGAGAGGAACAAGAAAGATTGGGCAAAGCTGTTTTCTGATGCAGGTTTCAGTGACTATAAGATAACTCCCATTTTGGGTTTAAGGTCTCTTATTGAAGTTTATCCTTAATTAATTGATCGGATAGATCTACTTCTATCTGCATATGGTAGCGTATAAAGAATAAAATGCATGCATGCATTATTCTGGTGTTAATTTGGAATCGTTTATCAAGCTTAATTAGTGTGTCATGTTGGTAAAGCTAGATAATGCTCCCAGCAAGTGATGGTTACTTTATTAATTATATAGTGATATGTACGTATCTGTCGATTTATACTATTTATATATATATAGCCAGAACTTCAATATTTTGAATAACTTTTGAAAACCCAATAATACCCATTTCTTAAAAAAAAAAAGAAAAATGAAAAAAGAAATAAATAATGGAAAAAATAAATAAATAAATTTAATTAGTGGTGAGGCTTGCTGTCCACTAGCGGCAGTCTAGGAACGGCAGTCTAGGAATGGCAATGGAAAATGGTGGGGATGAATTGCCACCTCTATACAGCTCATAACCAAATGTATTTTTGGCCCCATCTATTTATGCACATGCAATCCTTGGATTGTTTAAGTCAAGGATTCCTCATACTGGTACACGCGGGGAATGAGATTCCCATCCCCATGTTTACCTCATTCCTTAAATGTATTTTTCCCCATATATTTATGCACATGCAATCCTTGGATTGTTTAAGTCAAGGATTCCTCATACTGGTACACGCGGGGAATGAGATTCCCATCCCCATGTTTACCTCATTCCTTAAATGTTTTTATTTTTTAAAAAGTTATTTAACAAATAAATTTTTATTTAAAAGCACATAATATAGCGAAAGATAAAAAAAAGGTTATATTTGACCTAAAGGGAAAGATCGATAATCCAAAACTAGTTATCTATATTTTATATATTAATAATATAAAACATTATAATATATAAATGTTCTATATTAAAAATATATATTATTTAAAAATAAAAATAAATATTAATTTGAGGTGAATTCAAGGATGGGAATTATAATATCATCCCGTCTCATGCCAAATCGTGTATTTTCAAGAAAATCCTCAAATTTAATCTCGTACCCAAAATTTTCACCCTATATGTACCTGTCTCGTTTGGGTCGGGTACCCAAACCCAACTCCTACGATGGTTTGGGTGGTGAAGGTTTTGCTTATGAGTGTTTCGTGTGTTAACATTGGCAAATTTACATCAATTTCCACAGAGGAGGCCAACTTATAGCGCACGAACATTATATATAGGATTCGAACTCTTGAATCACCAAAGCAAGTGTAGGCTAAGGTACCTGTTAATTACTGGCAAATTTATACCAATTTCCACATACGACCCACTCATCATAGATTCATATATAGCAATGGATTTCTCCAGAAAATGCCACGTTACACGAGTAATGTATTATGGATAAGAGTCTCCAGGGGAAGAAATTTTAAAGGGTGTGTGATGCTTAAGTTAGGTTCCTCATCATTAATTCCTCTTACAATTATGAGATTTATTAATTAAATTTATTGCCTTTTGGGTCACAAATCAGTTTCCAATGTCACGTGGACTAATGCCCATGTAAGCTATTAATGAGCCCAATCAAACATTCAAACCACAAAAGAATTATAACCAAGCCAACCCTACAAATTATTTTTCTAACTATATTTCTAAACGTAATCGCTCTTACAGTTTATATAATTGTAAAATTCATGAACTTTTCCTTTCACAAATTGTAATTTCTCAATCCGTTGCGCGCCTTCTCCCTGAATAAAAAAAGAAAAGATATTATCTAAAATTTTGGAATTTATTTTGGCATGTATATACTATATATAAGCATTGAACTCTTTCCATTTCCCTTATTAATTAACAAAAAAATTATCATACCCATAATTAATTAAGGTTTGCAAGGGGAAAAAGATGTTTTATATAAAAGCATACAAAAGGTTTACAGAAGAAAAACGTTTATAATATAGTAAATGGGAAAAATGAAAAGCATATTCCGAATTCACAATAGCACATGATACATCACAAAATCGTTTCCCTTGCATATAATAGGAATGTTGGAGATATATTAATCACCCAAAACAGCAACTACCATATGTCTCCTTTTTGGTACTACGTTCGATCCACACCTATATATACACACCTTCATCCATGCAAGTTTAATTATCTTTGGCAATATATATATATAGATATCTTGAGCCAAGCATAAACTGATTAACATGGGTTTGAGTAATGAAGTACAACTCCAAGCTCAAGCCCACATATGGAACCACATTTTCAGCTTCATAAACTCCATGTCTCTCAAGTGTGCAATTCAACTCGGCATACCTGATATCATCGAAAAACATGGCAAACAACCCATCACTCTTTCTCAGCTCGTATCTTCACTACCAATCCACCCATCAAAAGCCAGTTTTGTCCATCGCCTCATGCAAATCTTGGTCCACTCCGGCTTCTTTGGCCGACAGAGGCTGACTCAGCAAAGTCAAATTGGTGTTGATACTGAGGAAGAACAAGGCTATGTACTCACTGATGCTTCCAGGCTCCTCCTTAAGGACCACCCCTTAAGTGCAAGACCCTTATTGCTTGCCATTCTCAATCCCATCTTGACCAACCCATGGCACGATTTGAGCACTTGGTTCCAAAACGACCATCATCCCTCGCCATTTCACATGGGGCACGGGATGTCGTTTTGGGAGTACGGGACCCACCACCCAAGTGTTGCACGTTCTTTCAACGATGCCATGGCCAGTGATGCGCGGCTGGTGGCGAAACTTGTGGTTGGTGATGAGTGCAAGGGGATTTTTGAGGGGTTGGAGTCGTTGGTGGATGTTGGGGGTGGTACGGGAACCGTCGCCAAGGCCATTGCCGGTGCATTTCCTAAGGTGGAGTGCATCGTACTTGATCTCCCCCATGTGGTTGCTGACCTACAACTACAAGCAAGTGAGAACTTGAAATTTGTTGGAGGGGACATGTTTGAAGCAATTCCTCATGCGGATGCAATTTTGTTGAAGGTATACAAAAATCTATATATTTTCCATTATTTATTTGTAAGTGAAAATATTTTCCATTTCAATAATGAAAGCGCTATCAAAAACGCTTTTAAATTAAAAACAGTGTCAAATGAGCCCATAGTTGATGTACATACTATGTCACTAATTAATTTATTCATCAAATTTTGTTTTCTATTTAAATAATGTGATTGTATTTTATTTATTAAATTTTAGTCCACTATAAATTTCAATATTTCAATAAATTAATAAGATATCTACATGTATTCTAACAACTCAAATTTTTGGTGCGTATGACAAACAGTGGATATTGCATGATTGGAATGATGAAGAATGTGTGAAAATATTAAAGTTATGTAAAGATGCAGTTACAAGAAGGGACAAGAGAGGGAAGGTCATTATCATAGACATGATAATGGAAGACCAGAAAAAAGATAAGAAATCAACTGAGACACAACTTTTCTTCGATATGGAGATGATGGTGTTGGCTACAGGCAAAGAAAGGAATGAGAAAGAATGGGCAAAACTCTTTTTTGATGCAGGCTTTAATAACTATAAGATAACTCCTAGTTTGGGTTTAAGGTCTCTCATTGAGGTTTATCCTTGACTAATTACCTCATTTATTAAGTAGTTTGGGTTTAAGGTCTCTCATTGAGGTTTATTACCTCATTTATTAAGCATTAATATATTTAATTTGTTCTCGTTTAGTGTTGGTTGTCAACTTGTCATTAATAATACATGCATATGCATGCATGGTTTATAATTATAATATTGTAACTGTAAACAACTCGATCGGCATACTGGCCGGCTCAGGTTATGTATTGGCCGGAAATTATATACAATAATACGAAGCACTTGACTTTAAATTTCTACTTAAGTTATGATGATATTAAGAATGGCTATCTAAGTGTACGTGGATATGCATCGCAAGAGAAAATCTTTATCTCCTCATAATGTGCAAATACTTGATCTTCTTCTTTTTTGATTTTGAAAAGGGAGAATTTGCACTTGGTTTTGGAAAGCTGGAATGAAGCCACAATAATAATGAAAATCTGCAGAAATCATGTATCAAGCTACCTATTAGCACTTCTCTTTACATTTTTTTTTTTTTTTGGGTCGAAACTTCTCTTTACATTTTAAGATCGACCTTCAAGAGGTCTATTGTGGTCAATTGGCTGTGGTGCCCATTACAAGTTCATTAAAAACTAAATTTACAAGTTTAGTTCGAGTATTCTGCTTTCTTTTGGATCTTAATTACAATCTAGAAATCATGTATATAATGAGTCCTTTGTATTCATCCAAGTTAATACAATTTACATTTCTTGGGGGCAGTTGCGTTTGTTAATGATCGACACAAGTTTTTGTCTTGTTGATGTAGTTAAAAGGACTCTTGGGGCTTTTTCAAGATCATTACGTGCTTGGTTACTGTCCACGAGAGTAATTGTGTTCCTCATCACCATTGCCACTACCACACCATTACCACCATTACGGAACTTACTGCTACCACCACCACCACCATAAGCATTAGTCATTTATAGATTGATGCATTGCTAGCTTAATAGGTTGACCAAATATGAAATTCTACAAATTATATTACCTTAAATTCCGTCATTCTAAATTTTTTCATCCAAATGAAACAAGAAATTGGGCAGGCCAACATCTACTTCAATTTTTATGAGAGTTTTGCTGGCTATATACACTAATTGTAGTAATTAGCTTATCAAAATTCTGATCAATAGGAAACCAATTTACTTGCCATCATTTTTCTTAAAAAATTTTTGTTCCATATGCATATTTTTTTTCAAATAAAAAACTAGTGACTTGTATAAACTAGCGAGTTTTATTTAAAAATGATAAAAATTCATGTATATATAACCTTTAATTTTATTTTTGAATGAAAATTAACAATTTGAGTTTGTTAAAATTGTTCTTATATAATAAATAACATAAAACACATGGATAAATGTGAAGTTTTAAAACTTTAGTGACCAAGCACATTTTCGAAATAAAACACCAAGACTAAAACTTTTTTTTTTTTAAATATAATTGTCTTCATGAGTATCACACAATTCACGATTCCCATTATAAATATTATAATCCAAAAGATGTTTAGACTCTGCTTCATCTCATCTGAATTTAGAAATCATATGTTTTATCTCACAATTAAGTCACAAGGTAATCGACGTAAGGTTATAGTAACTCCATTAATGACCCAACACTTGCTTATATATATATAACTTAAATAATTAATTGTTTCACGCTAAAGATAAGCTTTATTATTCCAATAATTAGTAAAATTGTCGGGAATAATGGTTCTTATTGATTTTATTTATTTAAAGTAAACGTACTACAGTAAAACACTGGCCCTGATCCCCAGTAACCCAAATCATTGCTCTACTTTTCTTTTTTTGGCCGATGAATACATCATTTCATTGGATAAACATAAACCTAAAAAAGAAACGTGCGTTGCTGGTTTTGTCTACTTTGAATAAACAGCTAAAATCATTGCTCTACTTTGAATAAACCTACAAAAGAAAACGTGCGTTGCTGGTTTTTTCTGCACCACTAATTGCTTTCCTTTTATGGAAAAAATCTAGTGGATCTGAATATATGTACTTTATTAATCACTTGGAATAATTAGAAATAGGTCCAATTTTGAAGGATCATTTATACTAAAATCATAAAAAAATTTAAATCCAATTCTTTAGACTGAGGTCCAAAAAATAGAGTTTTTAAAATTTTGACTCATATTATTTCTTAAAATTAAGATAATCAATATAAATTAATTTTAAAAATGAAAGATAATATCTGTTCAAACATATTTAATTAAAACATTCAAGATTATCTAGTTTTATATTTTTTAATTTGAAATAATAAATGATAATATCCGTTTATATTATATAATAAAAAAATATGTTAACTCATAAAAAATAACCAAATAAGTAAGAGAAATAATAAATATATATATAGATACATTTCAATTGTACCAATATCTTATATATATATATTCGAGCTGCTTCAATTTCCTGAGTTTTGAGGATAAATCTTATCTTTTCACTCCATCCCCTTCTAGGGTATAGAATGTGTTCGATAGAGGCGTTATGTTAGGATTTCAATTGTACCAATATCTTATATATATATATATATTCGAGCTGCTTCAATTTCCTGAGTTTTGAGGGTAAATCTTATCTTTTCACTCCATCCCCTTCTAGGGTATAGAATGTGTTTAATAGAGGTGTTATATTAGGGTTTAGCTCTAGGATTTTGGGCGGNTGGGATTTTGGGCGAAGCCCAAAATTCTAGAGCTAAACCATAACATAAAAGCCAACAAACCATAGCTGATTGATTGATTGGTACAATTGAAATGTATTTATAAACCAAAATCAATCGTTCGTTTGGTACAGTTAAATCTTATAATTAATTATAGGATAATATGATAATATTAATTAGGATATATAATATAATATTATAATATTAAAGTAATATACAATTAAAATAATATTATAATATATTAGGATAATATTAAGATTTACATATCATTAATTTTAGAATAATATTACATATTATTTAAATTAAAAACATTTGTATAATATTTTTGAACCTTAGTTAAAAATAAAAAAGTATTAAGGTATTAGTCTAAGAGAGGAGAAAAAATTGNGTATTAGTCTAAAAGAGGAGAAAAAATTGGACCGGCCTATAAATCACCCTTCTAACAATCAAGTTCATTAGTTAGTAGCCAAACTTAAAAATTATAAGCAATACTGATTTTTTAAAAAAATATTGAAACTTGTTATTTAATCCTAAATTTCTATTATATATGTAATATGAACATCTTTTCCATGCACATATTGTTTTGCAAATTGTATTTCCAAAACATATGGGGTGCATTCAATCACAAGGCACGCGCATTTGCATTTCCCTTGCATAGTGGCATTGCGCCTTAATTTGTTTTAAGTAATTAAATAATTGTTGTCATATTTGGAAACTACGATTTAATGAGGTTATAGTTGAACTTGCACGTAAGTTCGCAACTACTAATTAGTGAATTTTTAAAACTAGGGTAGTTTAATTACTTAAATATATAATCGATCAATATTTTTGTATTACACGCAATCTTGCTGCGCTATTACACCGTCATGCATGTTTGAAGCTAGCTAGGTAGTGGTTTAATACTTTAATTAGTGGTTCATCAATCTCAATTTTGGTCTCTCTAAATACAATGTTACTGGACAAATTTATAATTAACTAGTTTCTCTTTTGTCCTATCCAAATTTATAAATGGTGCATGTAGTAGAAACAAAAACTAGGAAGCTCGAATTTTTAAGATTAAACAAACTTGAGACGTACGTACCTCTCCTTATATTTAAAAAAGGGTCATTAAATTAAACACTAATTAATTAATTAATTCTCATCTAAACTAACTTGGATTGAAACTAAATTAAGAAATAAATGATGCGGGTCAAACATTAAAATCAGCTAAGATCCACATTATATGCACACACAAAAATTAAGGATTATGGGGATCAAAATATAATCTTAGCATATTATAATGTACTTAAAGTCTAGCTTAATTGGATTTATGTGGTTAATTGGGGACTTGGACTTGGCATATTATATAATGTACTCAATCTGAAGCACAGAATTCCCAGCTATAGATAAGCTACTTGCACACTCAAATTGCCAACTTGCTCACCTACACATATATATATATATATACGCCTTTAACTTTTCATTACAATCAATTTCATTAAAAGTTTAGAGATATATAGTTGCATATTTTATTTTATTTTTGTTTTACGTAGAGTCGGGAAACCAAGACATGCATGATGGGAGAGCTGTGACTGGTGTCCACTATATACATAATCTTATGAATATCCACAAGTCTAGCCATAAGGTCCCAACTCGATCCAAGCAGGCAAGCAGCCTCATTATTCATATGTGAAACCATGGGCTGTCTTCAACAATCCGCCTTGTATATATTTCTTAAATATATATGGATCATTTGGAGAAACCCATTATATAAATGGGTGTAAATAAAAAAAAAAAAAAAAAAAAAAAAGGTTTNNNNAAAAAAAAAAAAAAAAAGAAGAAGGTTGTAATTGGCCATGCCACAAGGTCAACGTTCCTGAAATAACACATCACTAATTTAGGGGACACAAAGAAACAAAAGTAAAACACTGATCAAACGAACCACATTATTTTTGTTCACACTGCCTCTGAATGTCAGCTTAATTATTCGCCCTCTTCTTAATTCTTGATCAGTGATCACATGGTTTATTGGTTTTTGAGGAATTGGAACGAGGGAGCAGCCAAAATCAAAATAAAATGTAAGCAAAACTCTTCACTTGGGTTTTGGGCTTGACCTGCGCCTTACGTTTCAGTTACAGAGTTGACCAGAAGTAATTAATCAAAGGGTCGAGTTCAATTCGTTGGAGTCTTCAATTGTTACAGTCAAATCACAAATGCACTGCAGACTGCAGTGGACCCCTTTGATCAGGTTTTCTTGGAATAGAGTGTCAGCATTAATAATCTAGAGGACTTATTAAATTCTTCGTTTGAACACGACATCAACTTGCCCCTATAGCTCAGTGGTAGAGCGTCAGTCTTGTAAACTGAAGGTCTGTAGTTCGATCCTGCATGGGGGCATTCATTCGTTTTCTTTTTTTTAATGTTTTAAGCAATGGTGAGCAACAATGTGTAATCTCTATTAGATTGAATGTCTTACTAAAACTTATAATTCAATCCCTCAGTGTACCGTAGTAGAGAATTTAAACCACTATTTTCTGTTGCTACACTTTTTGTCCAAGTTCAATTAATACTTGTGGTTTGTGAATAGTACCAATTTAAGCAGTTGTTGAGATAGTTCGGTTGGAAGGGTTATAGAAAAAGCTCCCGCACTAAGTTCGATTGCCCCTTTCCTAGAGAAAAAAAAACCTATTTAAGGGAGTGAGTATTAAAATATATATATATATATATATATATATAAAGTCCTACATTTGTGGGCTAAATTTCCATAAACCCAAGCATACCAACAATTGAGCCCAGGCCCAGAACAGCTTCTTGGGCCCTTTGAATGGCATTTTCGTTATAATACCAAACCAAAGGGGCTCTCTTGAATGTCTTATCCCGTGCGTCCTTCTATATAATCCCAGCCCTAGTATCCTCCGATCCTATCGCCGCTCTTCCTTCCTGAAAACATTTGCATATTTATATATATTTATCTTTTTCATTTTTCTTTTCTCATTAGAATTAATTTAGGGTTTTGGGTCGCTTTCGATAGGCGTTACGTTCATCGGCTGGTTTTCAAATCCAGAGGGACGTGTCAACGGAAGCGTAGATTAACATCGATTCCGACCCATGATTTCTCAAGAGCAGCTACGCATAATTTCATGGTCGTAGTTCTGTTACAGTGGTTTCGGGTCGTTATATTTTTCTATTTAAAATCAGTGGTCGTATTGTCGTTTTTACATATTAGTAGGTGAATTTAATTGGTTGCTTCTTATGGTGAACTCCCTGTGAATTTCGATTTGGTTGGGGATGTTCAAGTTTCCGAAGCATAAAGTAGTAATTTAATTAGCCAGTATTAAACAGCACCGTGCTTACTTTTTTACCTCGCACTGTGTTACCTGTCTCCTGGTACATGTTTTATTATTTTCTTCAATTGTTTTTTTTTTTTCGGATTCTGCTTTTTGGGTAATGACCGGCGTGCAGTGATGAGCTATTTTTCTGGATTAGAGTTTCTGATCTGGTCTTTACGACCAGAAGTTGATTGACAAATCTTTGGCTGTGGTTCTGAGCACCTTTCTCATTTGTTTAATTTTCAATTAAACTATGCTGTTTTCCCCATTTTATTCTCTGAAATTGGTGTAAAGTATTCAAATGAGATTTTAATAGATTTAAACAATGAAATCACTAATCTTGTTTGCTGTTGTTCCTCATGTCATGGACATTGGTGGAGAGCAAAGGACTTTTCCTCTTTAATGAGTCTCATATTGTTTGCCTCAGTTGGTTGTTTACAAATGATGTCATTATAAATTAATGTTGTTGGGACATTTTTATATTATGAGACACAGATTAAACATATTTAGAGAAGTATATAAATTGTGCAATCAATATCACATCATGAAGTGGTTGAAAGAACAAGAACAAGGCTATTGGCTATTGCTTGCGTCTTAATGAACATAATATGAAATCAATAAGAACGAAACGTGCGTAGAAAAAAACCAACCAGTAAATGAAAATTTATTGATGTTTTTTTATATATGGCATGGTAAGAAAGTAACATGACACACAATAGGCCCCTAAAACACTATAGTTGTGTAGTTGTGTTGCAGGGACCTTTAGACTCAAGACTTATTTATCATAGAAGCAAATTAGAAGTAGGAGCAGCAGCCTGCAGGTAATAAGGAAAACTAGGGTATCATAGAGATGATAGAAGCTGAAGCTGATTGAAGCTCAATCGGTGCAGCAGCGGAACATGGCGAACCTCTCCATGAGACGGCCGCATTCAGCGCAGGCCACAGTCTCGGGCATGATACCAGTTGCAGGCAATATGAGATTGGTGCAGTGATGTGGTGCTAGTTTATGAACCCCCTCCAGGTGGGCATTCAGTGCAGGCGTAAAGCCTATTTCTGTTGCTGGTATCTTCCAGTCATTGAACTCCCTGAAGCTTCTCAACATGTGTTCCCCATTAGCCTTGGTCATTTCCGCAGATGCAACCCCGATCACAGCCCACCCACGGTCACTGGAACCGAAGCTTAGCATCGATATAATCCCCTGCATAATGGGGTCGTTTTTCAGATTGTCTGTTCTGAAATGGGTGCTCGACTGCTCGCTCAGGAGTTGTCCTTTGGACTGCCACATGCTCTCAATACGAACCCAGAAGTACCAGATGACGTTCCACTCAATAGTGTGGCTTAGCCTCTCAGTTTGAATGATGTTCATGACATTCTTGGCCACTTTCTCCTTGGACTTGTTCTTCCCCACGTACAGCAATTCCAACTGGATCCCAGCTGCCGTAGCCACTTCTTTTGCTGCCCTAGTGAAAGTTCGGATCCAGTCTATATCTTCTCCACCATACAAGCAAATGTGTTTCTTTTCTGCGATCTGAAAATGATGCCAAATATTTAATAATCATGGTAACCCAATTGAAAGTAACAATTTTAGACATGCATATGATATGAATTTGCGTACCCAGTTGAGTAAATTTTGATCAATGCCATCAGCCAAAAGTTCAATCCTCCAGGTCTCCTCCTCCCAGAGCAATCTCTCTCTGTTGCTAGTGAAAGGGAAGGCTATGCTTCCCCAAATGCATATCATGTGAACAGCGTTCTGGTGCACTATTTTGCCCTGCGGGTCCATCACCACAAGCAGAGGCTTCTTCACAAAGTTCCATTTCCTCGGGTCCTTGATGTACCTGACAACAATCGGAGACACCACCGAAGGGTGGTTCACTGTGTACCATTCCATATTAGCTTTGAGGCTCTCGAATTGCTGGTACTTGGCATCAGTCCACTGGTCCACAATTGGAACCCACACAACCTCGTACTGGCTCTCTGGCCTTGCTGAGTTGTGCCGTTTTTCCATGTACATTTGTTGGACAATCAAGTACTCATTCTCTTGGACAACTTCTAGGTCTGTGATGAACAGTATCACAACCTTCCTCTTCAGCACGTCAATGTCGACCTGTTTCAAATTTTCAATTAGTTGTGCATAACATAAGGGTTCTAGACATTAGCTTTCTGCAGCTAAATATAAATAGTTTGGGGATGCGAGAGGAGAAAATTAGGAGGTTTCAGAGCAAACCCTCTTCTTGTTGTAGCAATCATAGAGTGCAGGCTGATCATCCTTGTAAAACAAAACCCTGAGAGGCTTTGAGTTATCAATATGCGGCGTTTCTAAAATGCGTGCAATTGCAGCGAAAGCTTCATCATCTTTCTGCTTCTCTGCAGCACAACATTAGTATCTAGTTAGGCAGGCATAAAAACAGGACAATCCTAATTAACAGTACTCTGTTCTTTGGTCACATGAATACATGTACAACAACAAAAAAAAGACGGGTAAGACTCACGGATCATCTGATATAATCTGTTGAGGTTTTCCTCCAGGTGGGTAAATATGTTTTCAAGCTTATGGGCCAATGACGATAGTTCCCATGCCTCTGTTACGTACCTGAGATAAGAAGCCAAAAACAAGGCAAAATTATATATAGCATAATTGTATAGACAGATACATTTACTGAAACAATGGGATATTGGGATGAAAGAAGTTACTCAGGATCCGAGCCTGTGATCCCGAAAAGTTGAGATGCACATATTACTATACTCCGAATTGTCCAGTAAACAGCAGTGGGGATGTGAGGAGTGGGAACTGTGGATTTTAGTTCGGAGGTCAAGTGGGGATCGCGGTGAAGCTCCTGTATCTGAACAATGCACTTGGTCACATTGAGCACGGCCTTAACCAGAATGTTGTATGCCTCAAACTTTGGCTTCATAGTGGTCCCTGCACGTTCCAATATCTCTTGCATTTGCTTGAGTTGCCCAATCGCTTTGGCCAGTGGGTTGGTGGTGAAAAGCTGAGCCACAAGCCAAAATTCACCATCTTTCACAGCAAAAGCTCCCAAGGCAAGCACGACCTTTTCATCCCAATCGTAGTTTTGGACGTTCTCCAAGATTTCTATGGTTGTCTTGTGGGCATCTGTCCCAGCAAGAGACTTGGACATTATCTGTCACAGTGCATCAGATTCTTTAAACAGGCCCAAGACAAGTAGTAAAATGTTAAGTAATGCATAAAGGCACATATATACATGCATAAAGATTGTACTGTTTTCCTATACTTTTTGCACTTTACCCAAATTAAGCTGACATTAAACATAATGCAGATTTGTTTTAAATTTTCAGTAAAAGTTAACCTCGCAGGAAATTGCATTAAACACGCCAGTTGGAACATCGTAGTTCTCATGGAGGCTAACATGGAGTGCGGCCTGAGCCTTCTCATGTTCCAAAGCAGTCACATGTGCAGCTGCAGCACCTGGTACAGCTGGTACTACTCCCTGATACACAAACAAGGTGATCAGAATCAATAATCATAATTAAACAACATGTTAAATGAAGAGCAAGTGAGAAAATGAAATGGATGTACCGGAATTACAATGCCATGGATGTCAGCAGCAGCTGGGTGGGTGACGCGGGACAGAATGACGTCAATGGTTTGAAGAATATTTTTGACCGCAAGAGGAGGCACCTCATAGCCACGCTCCCTAGACTTATCAGTTTCCAGAATTTGGTTGATCAATGCAGAGTCATCTGATGTTGCTGAAGACTGACGACGGCTGCCATATCCATCTCTAAACAGAGGAGCAGAACGGTTGCTGTCTCCTCTGCGTTGGGGGGTGATGGCCTTATTCTGATAAGGTGTAAGAGACATTTTCAAAGGTCAGGTTAGCTAGCTCTAGGCAATGGCTTCTTCTTTGCGTTGGTTGCATTTGGATTTGGATAGCTATAGGCCTTATATAGTCATACAAATAGTACAAAATATACCAACCACAGTGCTGCTACCTTGCTTCCATTGGGGTTTAAACCATAAAGTGCTGTCAGTAGAGAATATGATATTCTCAGTATTCAACATCTTTTTCCACTTTCACGAAACGTTTGTCTTGATATTCTTACTCCAAGTATATTATTTAATTAGAATCACCGTGACACACATATTATTGTTCATATATTTGATCATCTCATGATATATTCATGTCCTGATCTTGTGTTTATATCTAAAAATTATGTCAGCTTTTGTAACATCTGTTTAGAAGGTCAAGTATGCAATAACTAGTACAATTTATGTCGAAAACACAAGTCTGAAATGACATAGTTTAGACACAAGTACAAAATCAGACACAAGTCCACTGCTACATTTAAAGGTCGTCGTCACTCTTAAGATACACAATTGTGTCTTCTTTTTCCCTTTTTACTATGGTATCCTACAATCTTGGGTTTGTTTTTCCTTTTTTATTTAGAGGGTTGGGCCACAATTTTGGACAACGAGATCTTGAATATCCAGGCTCTAAATTTGGACCTAATTAGCACATTAACATTACATACTATTGGCCAAACAGTACATACTAATGCAAGTTTTACTCATTTTATTACTCTCATATTAGGCTCCATATTTTATGCCGAAAAAAATGAAGGGAAAGTTCCATTGAAAAATAATTCCTCACACAAACACAAGTGTATCAATAATACTATTCTTATCATATTTTTATATCATGTTTGTTGTACCATCTTACGTATCATTATTGTACTGGCAGAGTATTTCCTTATGTTTAGGGTTTTTATTTTTATTTTTTTTAGTGTCCAATGTATGAATGCCATGTAGATTGCTACATAAGATGATATAAAATTATAGTATAAAAATGTGATAAGTGTAGCATTGTTGATTAAATTAACATAATTTTACAATACCATAATTTCAATGGTTTCATGAGTCAAGTGTTCAATGGTTTCACGAGTCAAGTGATATATCACCTCATAACTGGGTATTGATAGTATGTAATTTATTTACCATATTCCTTTGGGTGAATTGGAAGCATACGCCTTGACAGGAGGGAAAAAAAAAGTCAATTTTGAAGCATACACTTGCAACAATGCTATTAATTTCAAACCAGCGATCATTGATAAAGCAAGAAGGGCAATGCGTCCCTCCCATCAGGAGATCTCCCTTCTTACCAATGAGCTAGGTGACACATTATATAAGTATGTGCCCTTTTTTTTTTTTTATAGGATTCTTAACTTTGTTTTTTTTTTTTTATAATTAGAGGGCTGGACCTTATTTTTTATCTAATTAGCGAAAACGAGTTCTCGTGGCTTTGGGTGGCCTAATTAGCAAATTTAACATCGAGAAAGAGATCAGAGACGAGTGGGGTGGAGTCTAGGGAATGAGGCAGGATGGAGAGGAGGAAAGGTTAATGAAAGATGAAATGCATAAAGTAAACAAATTTTGAGATCAATCTATCAGAGAGAGCTAGGAGTATATAGAAATGAAGAGCATTCTAAAGCTAATTAACTACTTAATTAACAAGTTAATATAAAACTAACCATTGTTTTAGACTCATAATATAAATAAGTTCATCTGAATCGTCTATTTTTTAGGCCTCACTTCTAAGATTATTATTGCAAAAAAATTAATTAAATTAAAAACCGTTTAATGGTCAAATGAATAATTGAAATTTATTGACATCAATAAATAATATGGCATAGAAAAATACACACTAGACGGCTGCCCTTAATACAAATATGTACCACCTTAATCTAGATGTCAAATGAATACGTACTAGGGGCGGTTCTAATTTTTGGAAAGCCTAAGAGCGAAAATCTAAATTGGGCCCCTAAATTTAGTTGTACAAAAAGAAAATTCTTTTTGCAAAACAATTAACAATTGAGAATTTGAAATCAATATTTCATTAATAAAATTTAGAATCAACAACACCCGAATATTTTGTATCCAGCTCCTTTAATTGAAGATCAAATTCCTTAATTTTCTCTATTAGATTGTGTTTAAAATTTCCCCCACTAAAAGTCTAAAAATGCTCATCACTCATTGTTCAATCAAAAGAAAAAATAGAAGGAGTAAAGCCAGAAGCCTCTTTCCTCAAGCAGATGAAGGTGTTTCTCTTAGTTGTTGCATTTACGCCTTCTGCCCTTCCTTAATCAGTTAATCCATTAATTTTCTACCTCAAAGCTATTGTGAATGTCAAAAGTTTCTTTTCTTTAGAAAATAGAGTCACATCGCTAATCTTAACTCCCAAAAAACCAATTAACCAAGTCTTTACTCTTTAGCTTTTAAGTATTTTTCCTGATTACTCTAAACACTTTTTTCTTTTGGATCTTCGTTGGTCCTTAAAATAAGTTAATAGGGTCATCAATAAAGATGGTTCTTTATTTATTTTTTTTACAACATAATTTATTTTTAATATATAAATATATATATATAAAATATAAATTTTGTGAGCCCCTTTAAACGTGGGCCCTAGGCCGTCGCACTCCGTGCACTCCTTCAAGGCCGGCCCTGATACGTACTCTCTTATATAGTAGCAATTTTTTGAGTAATATTAAAGCAGCAGCAGCAGCAGCAGCTTCTAATTAATAATGAAAATCAATATTGAATCATAAATATCACAGTGATGCCACACAAGCTAGCTGAAGCTCAGTCAATGCAGCAGCGGAACATGGTGAACCTCTCCATGAGACGGCCACATTCGGCGCAGGCCACAGTCTCGGGCATGAGTCCAGTGGCAGGCAATATGAGACTGGT
>QANT01004538.1:0-54280 GCA_003254885.1 Purshia tridentata | reverse complement strand
AAATCATTTTTTTTTTTTTATATTTTTAATTGCCCAAAGGCTTAACCTCAATCAACCTTAAAAAGGCTAAACCCCTTTTTTTATTATTTTTTTTCCTTCCTTTTTCCTTCAAGCTTTTCTCTTTTTTCTCCTTTCTTTTCCACTTTGACTTTCTTTCCTTTTTGGTTGTTAGTAACCCATGCCTCTCTCTTCCCCATTCTGCTACTTTCTCACATTTCTTTTTCACTCTACAGTACTATAGTTGCAGACCTTCTCTTCCCTATCTAAAGCCACCTTTCTCTTTATCCTCATCTCATCTCTCTTGATCTTCCACCTCCAAACGCAGTCCAGCCTGCGGTCGCTCCCTGCCGCCGAAACCCACCAAAAACCCAGCTCGGCCTCTTCTCTTCCTCCCTCCCTGGTCTCAGCTCTTCCCAAAACCCAATCTCCTCTATTTCTCCCTTGATATCCAAAAAAGCTAAACAAATCCCAAAAATTCCAACCCCAAACCTAGAAATTTCATCTGGGCAAAAAGTTTGGTTCGAAATTTTACCGAAATTTCGGCAGTCTATCCCGAAATTTTATCATATCACCACAAGTTCTCTCTTAAAATTTCCCCGAAATATCGGCGAAATTTTCAAAATTTTATCGAAAAATGGCTGAAATGATGATTTTGTATCGAGAGCCTCCAAAAACGATAATTTTGCCGAAATTTCACCGAAATTACCAAAATTACCGAAATTACACTCCTTAGTCCTATCTAATTGTGATCCTTTTTATCTCTTCCTATGCCAGCCCAAAGAAAATCCCTCGGCATATGCTTTCTTTGCAACCCCCTTTGGGATTTTGAACAAAGACAAAAAGTAAGAAGGCAAACTTCCTAGAACAGCTTGATTAAGAGTCAATTTACCCTCAGCGAAAGCCATCTTCAACTTTGATATTAAATTGTTAATTTGTTTGGCAATTTCTATTGATTTTCAAAATTCTAGATAGAAGGTATCCAAACAATAAAATTTGAAATTGATGGCAATTTAAATGATGGAATTGTAAATTCCGTCATTAACAATTCTCATGAAAATTACAATTACTTCATCCAAATTACAGAATTTTGTATAAGATAAGAAGTGTAGTTACTGAAATAAATGAATTGAAATGCATGATTTTTCAATGGAGGTAACTCAAAGTATGTGTCAATAGCAAATGATTTAAAAATATCAAGGGGATATCAAATCATATAAAGATGATGTTTTAATGTGAAAATGTGAAAGGTTAGTTTTTAAATTTATTGATGTAAAGTTGACAACATATTGCTGTGGATCAAACCTGATTGTGATTTTCTTTGTCGTTGTTTTTCTTTTCAAGGCCATGAGGGGGATATCATCTGATCAGCTTAAAATATCTTCTAAGTTTATTGTATTTTCAGTTGTATCAGTGTTACTCATCTCTTCAGTTGCTTCTCTTTTGAATATGGTATTTAGAAGAATAAGAAAAAACTGAATGCATGTTAGAGTCTATAGAAATTATTCAGAATAAATCACTAAAAGCAATTAAATTAAACCCTTTCCTTCTACAGATCTTGTCCTTGATGAACTTTAATGAAACTTGTAAAGAAATTAAATAGCGTAAATTAAAGGAAACAATACACCAAATTAACGTGGTTCGGTAATTGTTTACATCCACGGCGTGCACCCAATATATTTCACTAACTTTGAAAAGGAATTACAATGATTACACAAATTCTCTCACTTTAGGTCTTAATCTGTCTCTCACACTTTGGCTAACACTCTTGATATTGTTCTTAGGGTTTTCTAAGTCTAAAGAACTTGTTTATACTTCATAGGCTTTTAGAATACAAATAGGATTGAAGTAGAAATCATAAAACCTGTCAAAACTAGGAGAAATTCGGAATATCCACGTGTAGGACTGGTCCTCTAGCCATAGGATTGGTCCTACAGTAATTAAGCTTGTCATTCCACAAGACGCGTAGGACCGGTCCTCCAAGCATAGGACTTGTCCTCCAGAGGCTTCAACACTTCGCAGGATGTGGAGGACTAGTCCTCCAAGCATAAGACCGGTCCTCTGGGACCTTGAGACAATTTCTCCACCTTATTCGACGCTCCACCTAACACGAACCTCTTTTAAACTCCCTAACTTCATCCGAACATCTAAGCACACTTCTAATGACTCTAAACCCCCTTCGAGCGAGCCAAAAACACAACAAAAATATGTGGTAATTTGAATATCATTAGAATGAATAGTTAGGGGTTCAATCAATTGTGTACCTCTTGAGTTTCTTTCTTATGTTGGTTATAGAAGCTAAAAGAGGTCTCTTGACTGCAGCTTTTTTGGGTGGCATGAAAGTGGGGCAAAGTACTGGATGAAGTGGAAAGTGGTGTTTCTAGGTCTTTTGTTTTTTGAAGGGGGTGATGGAGTGGAGAGCAGATTTTGTTGAGTCATATCTTCCAGTGCATGCACAACCATTTATTGATCGAAGATGACAGAGGGTTGTTCAAGAACAAAGATAGCATGAATTAGAAGGTCGTGTCTTTTGAAATCAGTCTTGATGCAGCCAAACTGGATGTGAAAATTTTAACTTGACCCTTGACTTGAAGTATTTGCTATGGGAATTGATGCTGATCATTAAAACCTTGTTAACAACTAAGCTAAAGCGTGAGACTCCAAACCGCTGCTTAGTCAGCTTTCCGTATCACACTTGATGTGTCAGTTGTGTCTTCAATTACAAAACTGACTTTGAACCTGCAATTATTATTTTAGTTGTTATACCTTAATGGAATAATAATGTAAAGTGACAAATTTCATATGCTCCAACTATAAAATGGTTAAAAAAATTCTATTATGCGGTATGTAGAAAATTCGACTTATTGTCTGATCTATTGGAGTTGCTAAGATGGAATTAGGTTGGAAACTTCTGAAGATGGTATTTAGATGACAATGCATTATGTACACCAAGTATATAGTTTATAAATGTAGTTGTAAAATTTATTTATTACTCGCAAGTGAACGAGTCCATAGTGTAGATGACACTCAACAAGGTCGATCCTCAATAAATGTTTATGTGAATATACTAATTTAAAACTTTAAGTCAATTTAAATCTAACCTAGCTTAGAAATGACTGGTTGATGTTTTGGAGTTCACTAGACAACAATATAACTAAAATAAAAACTAGGAATTTGAATGCAATATTCTAAAGGAAATAAAAGAACAAGAATTTAAAAACTAGAAGGTAGAAATGTCATTTTTGGGTTTGGAATTTGAATAAAGGTATAGAAACCAAGGTTAAGAGTCCACACTACCACAAAAATTTAAAAACCAAAAGGTAGAATTGTCACTTGGTTTGGAATTTGAACAAAGGTATAGAAACCAAGTTGAAATAGAAATATTTTCTGTTAAGATTATCAATCCCTTTGCCTTGTAATAAATGCCCAAATTATCAATAAAGAAACAAGAATTTAGTAATAAAATTCATTATAATTTGAACTTTAGCCTAGCTAGTTTATAATTGCAAACTCACAAATTATGTGACAGTCCCTACTAATTGGTGTAGTCTTTCCACAACCTCTTTTTTAATTTGCACAACTGAATGCAGTTCATTCCCTGCCTCTTTTTTATTTTCTAGCTAGTAGTACTTCTTGAACTAGGTGATTTATAATTTCCTCTTCAGGTAGGTTGACTTTGCCATAGAGATGATTCCCAACTAGTTTCTCAACCAAATCACATTTTTCTTTGTGTTTGTGAGCAGAAAAGTAGTTAACAGGATCAAAATTGGAATTGTAAGTGATTCCCAAATTGGAATAGGTGACTTCAAGGCTAGTAGCACTAATGTGAAAGATAAAGAAGACAGAAGATAGAAACTATTAGCTAGAGAAGAAACCTTGATTTGGGAGGTAAGAGAGAATTTCAGCCTTATCCATCTCTAAAGAAGGTTTATCTTGTTCCACATGTAATTCTTTCAAAAGAAGATTAATCTGTTATCTGTTGTTGAGAAAGTGTTTCTTACTCCAGGTAGTAAGATTTTTAGCAATTCATGAGTTTCTTGTGCCACTTACAAGCTCCCAACATAGTAGGGTCGTTCTCCTAAGAAGAAGTAACCAGGAATTTACAATCTTCAGCAGATAACCAAAAAGCCTCAAATCTGAACTGCTTAGGAGTCTTTAATTCAAAGTAATGAGTATCCATAAGTAAAGGTGAGTGATCACTAGACCCCATAAAGTGACGATTAAAAACTTGAGAGCAAGGATAAGAATCAAGCCATGAGGGAGTGGCAATCCATGGACGTAACCAAAAAAAAAAGTTCTTTCTCATATTTTAGTAATCTAAAATAAAAAATTCATTATAAAAAAAATCTTTTATAAATATAAATTTTAAAAATAATTTAATATATATTATATCTTGATTGATCTTCCAACCAAAACATAGGATCTAAAATGTATCACTAAAAATTGGCACATTCTTCATATAATTATCTACAAATGTAAAGGAGGCTTTTAAGGGCCCTATCAAGCCTTTCTTTGATCCAAGAGCCATCTCTGTTAGCAAGTCAGGTATACTTCAATCCATTAGAGCCAAGATCCAACAGATTAGAGTTCTTCAAAAAGTTTGCAGTACTTCAATTCTCTTGCAAAAAGAGGATTGCCACCCTCCTTCTCCCCAAAGCAAATTCATTCCTCAGTAATCATATCAACCAAAGCAGCCATCTCATCTCAAAAATTTGATTTGTCAACATCCACCGGAGGGCCATAAATACAAAAGGCCCTCCAAGACTCCATGGAACTCTTAATCACCACAAAAATATTGGTTAGATTCTTAGATGAGTCCAAAATGGACACCTCCATCTCATCATTCCACCAAAGAGCTAAACTTTCGGACAATCCTTCTGAAGGAACATAGAAACTACCAGTAAAAAATAAAGATTGCTTTAATTCATGCAATTTTTCATTGTGACCCTTAGTCTCCATAAGGAAAACTAAGAAGGGATGTCAAACGATATCAAGCCTTGATATCCTTCAGGGATTGCATCATAAGGGATGTCCTTATGCCCTGACAATTTCAACTTAGCATCCTCATGATAGCCTTGTGGTTGTGGCTGCTTCTGGCCAGCCACCACAACCATCCACAAAAAGATTAGAAACCTCATGACCATAAAAAACAGGCATTTCAAAAAATTGATCGCCAGGAATAGCTATCATAGTCATAGAAGCACTCGAATTCACAGGTTTCTTTGGGCGTCCTCTTCTCTTAGGAGGGTCAAAACTACCCTGAGCAAAGGATTGAGGAGAAGCAGGTAATAACAAAAGCTTTTGCTCCAATTTAGCCTTCTTGCTAGGATACATCACAGGACTATGCTCAACAAATCTTTTATAATTTAGTGTTTAAAATACTCATGCCAAACTAACCACTATCCCCAATGCTGCTTCATGCATATCATCATTAAAATTAGGCTTTGGAGCAATAACAGGGAAAGTTGGTAAAGAATCCTGAGGAAAATCAACATTGTATTCTACAAGCTCTCCCTCCCACTCCCATTCTCACTCTGTAAGTTAGGGTTCACATTCTCTGACTCATTAGAAATAGAATCCGAATTAGATGTCGCCATATGAGAGTGAGCTAAGACTCAAACCTAACAGTTTGAGTAGTGGAGCTAATAACATTCTGAGTTTCTTGGAAGATAGCCACCCTACTCTCAACATCCTTGTCTTTCACATTAGTAACACTTGAATTATTTTCATTATGATTAAGAGTAAATCTAGGTTTCAATTTCACCCATTCAGTACTGAGATACAGGAAAGAATTACTAGCAATTGGAGATTCAATAATTCTCTTGGGCCCTAAATTACCCCAAAGGTTGGAACTCTTCTTAACTGCTTTTTGTTTATGTAGAAAGCTAAGGTTAGGTGTAGTGGTAGTCGTCAGTTTTTTAGAGAATCTCAACTTGCCCTTAAGGCCAAGCCAAATTTCATCAGGACAATTAGAATAAACATGACTAAGCAAGCCATAGTTGTAGCAAAAGTCTGAAAGTCTCTCATACCTCACATGGATTCTTTGTAGTTCATTCTCATCTTAAGGGATCCAAAGACTATCAAAAAGAGGTTTAGCAATATCCACTAGGACCCTAACCCAAAGTAAGCCATGAGGGTAGAGCCCAAGGACCTCAACTTTTAGTACTGTTCCTAACTTAGCACCAAACTTCAGAGCTACCTCCTTAGTCATCATCCCCTTAGTAGATTATCAATCTGAATCCAATAAAGAACCTCAGAAAAGCAAATATCCTTTATAGCACAACGATCTGGCCAAGGGACAATGTTAACACAAAAGCCCTTAATAGCCCAAGGTCCATTATCCGAAATTCTCCTAGCAGCTTTAGCATTTTCACATGAAATACGATCCTTCACACCAATCATAATGACAGCCCCAAACGATTTCCAAGCAGATAATAAGATACCAATGATCATACCTCTGCTAGGCATTTTCTCAGCTATAATGGCTGCAATTAAATTGATCTTTTCTTCTGCAAGAGGATCACCAACACAATTCTCTGGATCTAGCGCCATAAAAAAAAAAAACACAACTTGAAACAAAGAATTTGAAGAAAAAGATGCAGATCACCACAGATAGAAAGTAAGAGAAAAATAACCTAGCCGATTCCACCAAGAATAAAAGAAATCTAAGGACTAAATCTAAGAGAGGAAGAAAGGCTAAAGAAGAATTATTAAATCGCACAAATATAGTAGCAGATTAGAGAAAAATAAAATCAATTAGATCACATGACGAAGAGGAACTTATGATGATGGAGTAATCAATATAGAGAAGGATGAGACAACAAAGTAAAAAATGGAGGAAAAGTGTCATGGCACGAGACCATGCTCACAAGCAAACGCTACAGTGGTGCGAAGAAACCCCATCTCTAGAGAGAACCTTTGCTAGAGAGAGACAATATTTTTTATTAAATTAAAGATATTCTTAAAATATAATTAATGGTATAATTTTCATAAATAATTAAGTTATAAATTTTAAATTATAGGTCACTTAATCAGTATTAGGCATAATTTAAATACAAAGTCCTGATACCCAAATATGAGTATCAACACTATAATGAAACTGCAACCCCAAAAATACTATTACAACACTCAAAATGGCTTTGGCTATTAAAAAATGGCATTTACTATGGCCTTAGGCAATCTACCATGCACTGGCACAGTCATGGTCGTAAGCCATTTTGGCTGAGTTTTGGCTATAAGAATGCCATTGTGGGCTTGAAATTGATGGCCAAAATGCTTGATTGCCATAGTGAAAGCAATAATTGAGTATCAGTTGATTTCCAAAAGCCAAATTGCTTTTGGCCCTTGATGAGTGAGCAGCAGCCCACGTGAAGGAGAAAGAGAGAGAGTGAAAAGGCAGCTGAACAAAAGCTTGTGATTGGCCCCACTGCAGCAGCACCAAGCCTCTCCATTGCGCGTATTGTACACGATTGACTAAGATTATTAACCATAGCAAGATCAACGGCTTGCACAATAAAAAACTAGCCTTTATTTGTTTCAAAATGAATGGGCCAAATATGGTGACGGTTGGAAACCAACAGCCCAGATCTGCCCCAAATGTTTTTTTAAAAAAAGAAGCATAAAAATTTATTTATACAACAGCAAAATTCGAAAAAAATTGCAAAAAATTCTACAAAATTTCCAACGGCCATATTTCCCAAAATTCTATATATATCACCCAACATACTAATGTTTTCCTCAAACACCAAGCTTTGACAACAAATTCACACAAAAAAGTTTAGTTTTCATCATAGTGAGACCTAGAGGAAATTCTTGGTCAAAAAATAAAGATCAAGCCCTAGTGAAGGCTTGGCAAATAGGTGTCTAGACGCATGTTTTGGTGCTAATCAAAGAAATGATGCATTTTGGGAGGATATTTTCCAACTTTTCACTCATAACTTGGGAGGCTACAATGTTCGTACCGTTGGCGGTGCAAAATCAAGATGAACAATCATAGGTTGCGCTTGCACGAAGTTCTATGCTTCTTTTATGGAGGCCGAACAAATGTGTCAAAACGGTGCCAATGAGAGCAATGTGGTTAGTTATAATTTTTTGCCTCATTTTGTTTAATTGTATGTTTATTTGTTTGTTTTTTTTAATTGCATATTTCTATAATAGAGTAAATAATCATTTTTGTCCTCAAACTTCTAATTTGAAAAATTAAGGACTCTGACTTTTTCAATTTTGTCAATTGAGGACTTTTCCATCAATTTATACATTTTTCATCCAAATTTAGCGAGAAATGAAGGAGAAAAAAATGATGCATGAGGAAAAAATGGTAAGTTCTAAATGAAAGAAACCATTTTGCTCTCAAAAAGGACTTTACATGGTACTATAAAAATATAAATTTAGATAAAAAATGTGTAAATTGATGGAAAAGTCCTCAATTGACAAAATTGAAAAAGTCAGAGTTCTTAATTTTCCAAATTTGAAATCTGGGGACCAAACTGATACAAGTGTAACAGTTTGGAGACCAAAATAACTATTTACCCTATTTAATATCATATTTGTAGTTTGCACATGCACTTGGGTCTTATAAAGACATGACCGGTTTAATTTTCTACATATTTGGGATGTGAAGATGTGTATTAGGTGGTTAATGGCATAATTAACCTGATTATTATCACAATTAGTGATGAGACCTCAATTTTTAATTAAATAGAACAAAAAACTCCCAGGCAGAAATATGACCACTTGTGTTTCTAATAACCTGAAAATCAAATAAAAATCTGAACCACAGATTGACACACCATTCACTTGACCACTAAATTTTTTTCACAAAGACCTTATGCATGCATTACTAAGGTGACAACCTATGCACTCAGACCCATCAAAGTACGCATCTCAGTGCTATCCATAACTATAGTGATGTGTGTGATTCACAACCTATATAAATAAACTAATTATTAATATCAAGTGTGAGTGGGCATTCTAGAGTCGTGTAGATTTGTATTTGAATGATGAATACACAGATAATCAACAAACCATAAAACATAAACAGAGGCACACAAGTTGTTCATCCAGAAAACCACAAAGGGTAAAATTTGGGGGTCTTTTTTAGCTGACCAAGCAATCCACTAAGTTGAGGTTCATTACAAGGGCAATAACAGCACACAAGCTCATTCACCTAATCCTAGACTAAGTGGCAGCTAGCTTACCCCTTGTGCAACCTTCAAAAGACAAGCTTTAAGTCAATCACATAGATGACGGCTTATCCTCAAGCTCTTCAACCCATGGCAATCATTTCCAGCAAGTCTTGTGGATTCTTCAAGATATGAAAATGATATACTTATATGGTTCTTTTAAGAATTAACCTCTTCGTGGCCAAAAAAAAAAAAAAAATTAACCTTCTCAAGCTACAAAGTCATGAAGAGGGAAATGGAGGAATTCAAATCTAAAATCTATATGAGAGTATTTGTAAACTTTGTGATAAATCAATATAACTCAAAAACATTTTTAGATTTTAGGAAAACACAAACAAAGTAAAAAAAACATTTTAGATGAGAAATTTCAAAATGGTTTTCTTACTTATAAAATACCCATAAAATATCCAAGGTGTTCTTGTTCTCTATAACTTCTGAAAATACCCAACAAGCACACTAAGAATGAAGAGGCCGACACCCTTATATTAAAATCGCACCTATGCTCACCCAATACCTGTCACGCCCCAAATCTAAAATATACCTATATATCCCAGATTTAGGTGTGAATCACATCCTGATCGAAGTAAATTAATTAACTCCAACCAAAACGTGATATATACTAGTGTAGGTTAAATTAATTGGCTTAGAAATTAAAACGAAATTCTTAAATAAGTCAATGTAAACTATTACTTTATATCAGAGTAGGTAGGTTCCAAATTACAGGGTAATTGATTTTTGAAGTACATTTATTTGCTACTAATAGTAGAATAATAAGCACAGCAATTTCCTAGCACCACTTGATGTTCCTTCTTGAAATTAGCACCTGCACAAATCTGTTAATAGCATGAGCTTTAAAGCTCAGTAGGGACTTTTAGTTCCTCATGGACAACTATTACACTTGATCAATATTTGATAAAATAGTAAATAATCACTATCAACATGTGTGCAAAGATGAATAATGCATGTACTCATTTCTTATCTATTCCCGTTGACACACACAAAAGACAAACAGGCCTAGACGTCTCATACCGTGCATCTTACCACTGTGGCCCCGAATGTCCCATGTATGAGCCAACACCCGTCCATCTCTTAACCCCAAATATTTTAAATATTGTTCTTTCCACTTTTCCTTCAATAATCATGAGATCACCAGGTACATCTCCCTTTCTGCTGAGTGTCTCCAATAAATCACAAGACCACCGGGTACATCTTCCTTTCTCCTCGGTGTCTCAATTAATCGTTTTCTTAACACTGTTCACAACCATACTTTTCTCATGCACTTTTAATTATGCATGTAATGCCATAATCAGTAATGAAAATTAAATAATCATCCCCACAAATATATCTGCAATATCATGATAAATAATAAACGATAAAAATAGTAATAAACATCAAGCCATATAATTTCATAATTAATTTTATAAACAATAATAAAGATTGAACAATGATAATAAGAGAATAACCATAATAATTGAACTGACAAGAATGAGAACAGTTTGGATTGGATAAAATAGAACATATCACACAAAGAGCATACCAAGGAACAATGTATCTATAAATATATAGTCCAGTCATTGGGTACGACCTACCTTAATTTCTTGAAGGGTTCTCTCTCGGTTCGTTTCCATGTGCTCGGGTCTATAACAATTCCATATTTTATAGTTTAGATACAATATAACAATGTTTAGTTTATTTTCACTCTCCTCTTAAGAAGAGTATAACTCATACTCTAACTTATAGGTGTCCGATTGACTTAAAATTAGTACCATTATACTCGTAACGAAAAACATAGTTAGAATAGTCAAGATTGGGCCAAAATACTGCCGGAATCAGCCGCAAGCACGGCCATGCGCTGGGGTCGCTAGCTAGTGACTATTCATCAAATTCTTCAAAACAGCCCATGTTTTCCAGTTTTTATCTCAACTTTGGCTTAATGTTTAAGCTATCAAACCTTCATCAAATTATGAAAACTTATACTTGTTTTAAAGATCTGCATCATCTCTTTATAACCATATAAAATTTGTTCAAAACGGAGCTAGAAAACTCGAGATAAATGACCACAAAGTAAGCTACCCGAACTGTCATTTTTTCCAGAAATTTTCCAGATTTTTCTTCAACTTTCAACCTCATTTTGATACCTCAAAACTAGATGAAATTTAGCAATCTTATACTCATTTTAAAGCTTGTAACACTATCTTTACAACCATATAAAGATCTTTCAAAATGAGCAGTTAAAACTCTAGTTATAAGTCTCGAAAGGAAGCCACATAAAACTGTGAATTTTCTGAGAAAATTTCCAGATTTTTCAAGTTTCTTTCGATTTTAAACCACAAAACAAGTTTGTAGGACTATAATAAGATGATTTAAGAGTTATTTTCATTTTACAACATAAAATAAAGGTTTGTAATTAAAAGTTTAAAACCCAAATTTAACAAAATTTGGTAAGGACACCCATGTCTTCATGGGTTCCTTGAGCTCACCTAACCTCTTGAGTTCTATAGAGGCTAAAACCTGTGAACTCCTACAGTAAAAAAAAACCACAGATGACTAAAAGATGTTAGTTTAATCAAAGTCTAAACAATTAAGAAGGATAAAGTTTAAAATTTAACTCTAACCTTGTTAAGTTTTTCTTTCTTCTTCCATGCCTTTTTCTCTAGCTTTCTCCCTCTTCTTTCTTCTCTCTTCTCTCTTTTCTCTTTCTGTCTTTCTTTCTTTCTCTTTCTCTTTTTCTTTCTTTCTCTCTTTCTCTCTTTCTTTATTTGGTTACTTAAGAGTGCTCATGTCACGCCCCAAATCTGAAATATACCTATATATCTCAGATTTAGGTGTGAGTCACATCCTGATCGAAGTAAATTAATTAACTTCAACCAAAATGTGATATATACTAGCGTAGAGTAAATTAATTTGGCTTGGAAATTAAAACAAACTTCTTAAAAAGTCAAAGTAAACTATTACTTTATATCAGAGTAGGTAGGTTCCAAAATACAGGGTAATTGATTTTTGAATTACATTTATTTGCTACTAAAAGTAGAATAATAAGCACAGCAATTTCCTAGGCACCACTTGATGTTCCTTCTTGAGATTAGCACCTGCACAAGTCTGTTAACAGCGTGAGCTTTTAAAGCTCAGTAGGGACTTTTAGTTCCTCATGGACAGCCATTACACTTGATCAACATTTAATAAGATAGTAAATAATCACTGTCAATC
Organism: Purshia tridentata; assembly: GCA_003254885.1. NCBI lineage: Eukaryota > Viridiplantae > Streptophyta > Magnoliopsida > Rosales > Rosaceae > Purshia > Purshia tridentata. The sequence goes on along the minus strand of QANT01004538.1, from coordinate 41,894 downwards.
ATGCATGCAAAGATGAACAATGCATGTACTCACTCCTTATCTACTCCCGTTGACACACACAAAAGACAAACAGGCCTACACGTCCCATACCGTGCATCTTACCACTATGGCCCCGAATGTCCCATGTATGAGTCAACACCCGTCCGTCCCTTAGCCCCAAATAGTTTAAATATTGTTCTTTCCACTTTTCCTTCAACAATCATGAGAACACCAGGTACATCTCCCTTTCTCCTGAGTGTCTCTAATAAATCACGAGACCACCGGGTACATCTCCCTTTCTCCGCGGTGTCTCAATTAATCGTTTTCTTGACACTCTTCACAACCACACTTTTCTCATGCACTTTGATTATGCATGTAATGCCAGAATCAGTAATGAAAATTAAATGATCATACCCACAAATATATCTTCAATATCATGACAAATGATAAAAGCATCAAGCCATAACTTCACCATTTATTTTACAAACCATAATAAAGATAATAAGAGAATAACCATAATAGTGGAATTGACAAGAATGAGAACAGTTTGGATTGACTAAAATAGATCATATATCACACAAAGAGTATACTAAGGAATAATATATCTATAAATATATAGTCCAGTCATTGGGGACGACCTACCTTAATTTCTTGAAATGTTCTCTCTCGGTTCGTTTCCACGTGCCCGGGTCTATAACAAATTCAATATTTTATAGTTTAGATTCTCTTGATTTGTTTCCACGTGCCCAGGTCTATAACAAATTCAATATTTTATAGTTTAGACACAATATAAGTTTATTTTCACTCTCCTCTTAAGAAGTGTATAACTGAGAATCTAACTTATAGGTATCCGATTGACTTAAAATTAGTACCATTAGACTCACAATGAAAAAGATAGTTAGAATAATCAAGATTGGGCCAAAAATGCTGCTGAAAAGAGCCACAAGCATGACCATGCGCTAGGGTCGCTAACCAGTGACTATTCAACATTTTCTTCAAAACAGCCCATGTTTTCCAGTTTTTATCTCAATTTTGGCTTAACTTTTAAGCTATCAAACCTTCATCAAATTATGTAAACTTAGACTTGTTTTAAAGATCTGCAACACCTCTTTAAAACCATATAAAATTTGTTCAAAACGGAGCTAGAAAACTCAAGATAAAAGACCACAAAGTAAGCCACTCGAACTGTCACTTTCCCAGAAAATTTCCAGATTTTCTTCAACTTTCAACCTCATTTTCATACCTCAAAACTTGATGAAATTTAGCAATCTTATACTCGTTTTAAAGCTTGTAACACCATCTTTACAAACATATAAAGATCTTTCAAAATGAGTGGTTAAAACTCTAGTTATAAGTCTCAAAATGAGGCCATATAAAACTGTGAATTTTCTGAGAAAATTTTCAGATTTTTCAAGTTTCTTTGCTTTTCATTTTCTTTCGATTTTAAACCACAAAACAAGTTTCTAGGACCATAACAAGATAAATTAAAAGTAATTTTCATTTAAAAACGGAAAACAAAGGTTTGTAGTTGAAAGTTTAAAACTCAACTTTAACACAATTTAATAAGAACACCCATGTCTCCATGGGTTCTTTGAGCTCACCTTTCTTTCTAACCTCTTGAGTTCTTTAGGACCATAACAAGATAATTTAAAAGTAATTTTCTTTTAAAAACATAAAACAAGGGTTTGTAATTGAAAGTTTAAAACTCAACTTTAACAAAATTTAATAAGAATACCCATGTCTCCATGGGTTCCTTGAGCTCACCTTTCTTTTTAACCTCTTGAGTTCTACAGAGGCTAAAACCTGTGGGTTCCTTCTTAAGTTTTCCTTTCTTCTTCCATGCCCTTTTCTCTAGCTCTCTCCCTTTTCTTTCTCTCTTTCTCTCTCTTTCTCTCTTTCTTTCTTTTCTTTCTTTCTTTCTTTCTTTCTTTCTTTCTCTCCTTTCTTTCTTTCCTTTATTTCTCTCCTTTCTTTCTCTCCTTTCTCCTTTCTTTCTCTCCTTTCTTTCTCTCCTTTCTTTGGTTGCTNAAGAGTGCTCATCACTCACATAACCTCCCTATTTATAGCCAACTTCTTGGTTCAAGTAACTATTTAGTTAGCTCATCTAGTTATGCCATTAGAATGGCTATCATCACTTAAGTTATGACTCACCCTTTTAAAACCAATCACAACCTCACACCATGCCTTGTAATCACTACTAGTGGTGACTCACCCTTTTAAACCCAATCACAAGCTCACACCAAGCCTTATAATCACTACTAGTGGTGACTCATTCTTTTAAAACCAATCACAAGCTCACACACCTCACTTTCCTTCACCAATCACAAACTCACACACCTCACTTTCTTTCACCAATCACAAACTCACACACAAACCACCTTCCTTTCACCAATCACAAGCTCACACACAAACCACAAACCAATAAGAAACTAAGCCATCCAAGTGTAAAAGTTGCCTTCCAAGTATCTAGTCATCAAACATATATGTATATGTCTATATACATATGTTTTTCCTTTATTTATTTAGTTGGGCTTTTCACTCAAAACATCCATTTACTTGGGCTAAAACAATATAATCCAAAGTTAAGTACTTAGCCCATTCTAAAGCCCATAACTAAATTTATTTTATTATATATATATATATATATATTTTAAGGATATTACAATAATACCCTTATGAAAGTGCTTATAAGGGTGTTTGGTCTCTTCATCTTTCCCAATTGGTTTTGGTTTTGGGATTATGCTCTAATTTCCTGAGTGTGTTTGGATGTGGAATTTGAATACTAAATTTAGGGTCAACTTAGGATTTCAAAATCCCTTTTGCTAAAGTACCTTGTTTAGAAACCGAATTATGGGATTTGTCAAAGTTCCACCTAAGTGTCATTTTAAAATTCTTTCAAATGTAACTTTGTCAAAACTTCAACAACTTGGGACCTCAGATCCGGGCCTTGAGACCCAACCCAGGACTTGGATTCCAAACCCGAGATGTGAACCTAAACTTAACCTCGAACGTCATCATTTTCAAATCTCATTATTTCAATAACTTAACCAAACAAGTTACTTTGCAAACCCCATTACTTAAAATTTCTTCATTTGACTATCCATCACTTTAAAATTCCTTGGAACTTCAAAATATTCATCCAAACACAACCTATGTTTATCAGAGTATGTTTACCAAAGTGTATTAGGCCAAGTGGTCATAAGCGTGTCACTCAATTAAAGTTGTCCATATGTTTGACTTAAGTGGCACTACAAGTATAAAAATTTTCAATTTCTTTCACTATAGACTTGCCCTACAGTAATGGGCCAAATGGCTCCAGCCTTGGTGTACAAAATAAGTCACAACCTTTCATTATGCGGATGATACTTCTAAATGGAGAAGGTGGCAGCTTGAGAGCTTCTAAATACATTCAAACATTTCATCAGTACACCCAGCCCAAAAGAGAGGGTCGACCATGGAATTATAAAAATAGGACCATGGGACCATCATCAACCCTTCATTATATTATTTGGGTTGAATATAGTATATAACTATATATAAGATTTAAAAAATAAGGGATTTCAACATTTCAGAGTCCGAAGCAGTTGCCTACTTCATCTACCCTAGCTATCATGCCAAAGATGCTGTCAAAATTTTAATTTTTTTTAAATTTTATTTCCATACAACATGAAAAAAATTAAAAGTAATTGCAAATTGCAAAACTCTGAAACTTGACATACGTCATGAGTCATGACAATACTACATGGTTGGTTGCAGACTGTGACACTTCCTGGGATGGGCTATGTGCTCGATGCGAATTGGGCCATTGTCATGGATTTGGACCACAATTGTGGACCGTGGTTAAGGAGTCATATTTAAGCCCAAACAATATTAAACTAAATTCACCAATACAATTCAGTACATAATTGGAGGAATTTTTTTATGAGCATGATAATGGTGAGCATATATAAATATGAGAAATATGACTTATTTAATAAAAAAGCACCTATTAAAATTGTGTTATCCAATGACTCACACTCTTAAACTAAAAAATGATCGATTCTTACAATAAAGCTCACCCAAAAGACTTAAAATGATAGATAAATGAGAGAGAACATATTGAACGGTTGAAGTTAACACGATTATGAAAACAAAAAGTGAGTTGTTGGATTGAAAAATACCTATTTAAATCTTGTTATCCAATGACTTACACTTTCAGAACAAACAAATGACACGTTCAAATTCTCAAATTTATACATGCTCACCTTGATCATGCTAGTAATATAATTTATTTACAGTATACAGTGATCTAATACAAATTTGGGATCTGTTAATAATATTAATTACTAAAATTTTGTACTGATATGAATAATTAATTTGGCAACTCCAAACTATTATTGCAACAATCCATTAACATAAAAACAAAGTAATTTAGTTTTAAATTATGGCATTAAGCTTTATCCATATTCTATTTTCTTTTTTGGACCAAGTTTTATCCATATTGTTGAAAGAATCCAAAAATAGAAACATTAATGAAGTTGTAGCCACTTGACATTCTTTCACCAAATCTTCTTAATTTCTAAATGAATATGCACTTGCTTTGGACCGTTTGTTGTCCCATCCAATCCCAATCCAATCCCAATCTAATCATTTCAGGATTCCAGTACATCTCCTTATGATAAACTCAGTCTTACCCTATCTATCACCCACTTTAGTTTATTCAACATACAATACAACAACATACATATTATATACATTTTAGTGCTATTTGCTTGCACGTCCCTAATAAACTACTATGTAGCCCATCTGTCACCATGTCAATATTAAACACCCCAACCATTTGGTCCATTTCCCTCACACACACACACACTCTCCTCTCTCCCATTCTCAATTTTCTCTCCAGCCAAACACTTCTTATTCTCATTTTCCAAGAAACCCATGATCATCTTTCCCACCAAATTTGGTTTAGAATCTATATAAACCCTTCTCATCAGCTTGTGCCTGCAGAGTTCTTGAATATCATCATGGACCCTGAATTTTACAGAAATTATACATTTGCCACAGACCCAGCAGAGCCCATCTCAGAGAATAATGGTCCGGACTCACCCTCCTCAGGGGAGGACTACACAAAGGTGACCACTGCACCATCACCCAAAAAAAGGTAAGCCCTCCTTGATTTTATTTTATTTTTTAGTTTGAAAGTTTAATTTTTTAAAAGAAAAGGAAAAGTAAAATTGTGGGTTATTTTTGGTTTTTGGGAAATTGACGGTTATGGTGGGTTGTTGTTGTTGGTTGTAGGAGGGGGGTACAGAAGAGGGTGGTGTCAGTACCGATCGGAAGAGACGTGGAGGGATCCAAGAGCAAAGGAGAGGGATATCCACCGTCCGATTCGTGGGCTTGGAGGAAGTACGGCCAAAAGCCCATCAAAGGCTCTCCGTATCCCAGGTTAATATGTTATTTGTTGCTATGAAATTAGTTTGTTTTAATTTTAAGTTTCAAAATATTATCGAATTGAAATTGTTAAAATTTTGTTAAAATTATTAACTGTTTTAATCTAGAATTTTTAAAAATTAAAATTCTTTCAAAATTTTTATAATTTTTAATCTCAAAATCTGAAATTTAATTCATTAATTGTTGCTCCATATTTTTTTCCAAAATGAAAATGTCTTGAATTTCCAAAAGAAAAACATGAAAATATAATAATCACCTACCAAAAATATATAACACTAGAAATATATGATGTAACTTCTATAACTTAGAACTACAGTTGTAATATTGTAACTGCAGTTGCAATTAAGATCGATTTGAATCTCCAATTGATCAACGGTCTATTTTATTCTAAAACTAAAATCAGAAGTGTCTATCATTTTACCTAACAAAATTTACTATCTAACCTTTATAATTAAGGGATTCTTAAATTTCTAATCTCAATCTGTTGTGAATTACCATTGGTCTAATGAATAATATTCTATTTTTCTTTAGCGGAAGAAATTTAAGTTAAAATTTTATAAATGACAAATGATTAATAAAAAAATGATAATATATATGCTTTTACCACACAATGAGATTTATGTCTTCATTATGTTAAACATAATAAATTGTGAAAAATTAAAAAAAGAAAAAAAAGAAAATAGCTGATGCAATTGAGGAAATCATCATAAATAATAAATATGGTTTGTTTCTTAAAACATTTGGCGGTGGAATGCTTGAACGAAAATGAAAGCGCATGCAATATTCTTGTTTTCGCCGCCGAAACTAATAACTGTATTTCTCATCTCATTTATCTGTTGCACTTGCACTGCGGCGTATTTTAGTCTAGAGGCGGCTTTACTAAAATACGCCTACTAGTAGTAGGTAACTGTACACGCTTCTACAAATCTCGTGAAAACCACGCTCTTGGAATAATAAACTGAGGTGGATCCCACCATCGGCCATCGGGTTTAAGAAAGTCACTGTCAGAGATTTATTAAATGCTAAAATATACCTTTCATCTAAATTTTCTTTTAACAATTTTTTTAAGTCTTTATTAAAACAAAAACTGAAAAAGAAAACTTAAAAAAAGACCAATTAGTTTGACGTCAAATTAGGTTGGGATGCAGAATTGCTTCACAAAGTTTTCGAACATCTAGCCCAGCATTTAAATGCTTATTTTTCTTCGTTTTTCATGGTTTAAAAAAGTTTAAGATTTTCCTTTAGAAATTAGGTTTTAAGATTTTATAAGATTTTAAACTTAAATAAATCTCCAAAATCTAGACATGGTTGGCTATATGATATGAAACATAAAAATGGAGCTCGACCTTGAATGTACATAGTATAGAAGTATCTAAAATTTCTATACAATTGTGAGGCCTGAGGCAGGTGCCTCTCTCACCTACCCTAAACAATAGGCTCTAAGGAGAATTTAAATATTAACAAATAATAAATGAAGAAAATTATGATTGTCATACAGTTTATGTTATAAAAAAATTTATGTTCTATAAAAGTCGAACGCTAAAAAACTGTATTTACCCCAAACTACTTACATCTTTCTTGTTTAGTATATAAACAAAAAAAAAATTGCTATGATAGCAGGATTAGAAAATGTTTTTTTTAGTACCCAAATAATATAAAAAAGTCAATGACTATTTGCTATAGTGCTGGTTAACTAATAAAACAAATGTAAAAAAAAATAAAAAATTTAGCAACTAAACTGAATTCAACCTGTTATTTCCCTTTTTTTTAATAAACAAACTGAATCCCACCTTATATATTTGATTTATGAATTGATTTTATTATGCTCACAGCACACCCTGGGGTGATAGTCATAGTTCAATATGCGCGCACATACATTGACCTGTTGACATTTTCTCCGACGGCTTTTTTTTTTTATTTCTCTTTCTTTTAAATAATTCTTCTCCATTATTTAATAAGAAAATACTTGTTGTTTAATTTATTTAATCAACATTGGTATCTTTTCCAGGGGATATTATCGATGTAGTAGTTCAAAGGGTTGCCCAGCGAGGAAACAAGTGGAGAGAAGCCGTGTGGACCCCACAAATCTGATAATCACCTACGCTTGTGACCACAATCACACCATGCCCACCACCAAAGCCCACCACACCTCCGCAACTGCCACCGCCACATCACCCGCCACGGAACCCGAACTTCCCGCCAAAGTCGAGCCGAATGAGGAGCTCCCAGTCTTCGCGAGCCATGTTGACCTTGAGCTTAGCAACGACTCCTCCACACTGCTTAACGACTTCGGTTGGTTTAATGACGTGGCATCGACGATTGTATTAGAGAGTCCAATTTGTTTAGGAAACAATAATTGCATAAATAATGACGTGCCGACGAGGTTGGAGGATGAGGACGAGTATTTATTTGCTGATTTGGGCGAGTTACCGGAGGGTTTGGTGGTTTTCCGACATAAGTTGGTGGAACCAGACGAACAGAATCAGAGATGTAGCTTAAGTTCGGTTTCCTGTTATGGCAGTACATGATGATATTGTAGACCGTCAATCAAATAGTTAAAAATAATGTTAAAGGGATTACATTTTCTAACCACATTAACTGGTCATATTAATTGGTCGTTAATGTGTACTTATTACATCAATTGGTATGACAAGTTATTAATTGACATATCAATTACAATATAATGTGTTAGAAAATGTGATCTCTCGAAATCACTCTACCTGTATTGTGGAAAATTTCTTTATAGTTAATATCATTATTTATTAATTGAATATTGGACCCTTCTTACTAAGAGGGTTAAGAATTTTCTTGTATAAAATATCTCTTATATAATTTTCATGCTTCCAACGTTTTTTTTTTTCGGACGATTATCATGTTTGTTATTTGTATTTTTTTGTTTGTCTTGATTGAAGTCTAAAATTTAATAGGACAAACAAACACAACAAAAATTGGAACATCATTTTCCGCCTGTGATTTTTATAATTATTAGTTCACATTGTACTTGTAGGTACTTGTAGTACTTTATATCATTGCCGACCATATCCAAAGGATAACATTCTTAAAATTTTATTGACATCATATATTATCATAAAAAAAACCTTGTATGTCTTTTTGCACGTAAAAACCTGGCATGTTCAACAATTAAAGCATCTTTCAATGGCAGCAATTTATTTGGTACCTTGGCCACAAAAATGAAATTTGATGACAACCATATTCATCGCCAAATTAGAGTGAAAAATTGGCTCGCCAAGTCCATATAGACACCAAATTTGATTTGGCTGATTTTTTTTAACAAGGATAATCTTTTAATGTAAATTTAAAAATTAAATAGCACGCATCATTAAACTATATCAAAGTGAACCCCACAATCTATCATATATTCTCATGCATAAATACATACTTAACAAATTTTCCCCTTCACCCGAACAAGTTTCATGATTTTCAAGGAGCATAAAATGGGGAGTGAATCAGCTTAAATATTATAACAAGCAAACATTTAAAACTTGACCTATTTTGGCAATTTTTGCAAACAATATATCTGACAAACTAGTTTCTTATTCTAAAGATAGATTGCCGGTGACCATATACAAAGAGAAGGAAGAAAAAAAAAGCACCAGCAGAAGAATACCAACTCTAGTTTGAGCAGCATCCAAATCTCTTCAAAACAGAGCCATCATCTTTGACATCTATGGTCTGTCCTTTAGATGGAACAGCGGAAGCACTTCCATTGTTGCCTGCCTCGACTGCCCTCTTGCTTACGATCCGGTATATTTGAGTCAAGACTTCGGTAAATGCACTTTCTACATTGGTTGCTTCCAATGCAGACGTTTCCATGAAGTAGAGGGACTCTCTTTCTGCAAAAGATTTACCATCCTCTTTAGAGACGGCCACCAGGTGACGAAGATCGGATTTGTTGCCGATGAGCATGACAACGATGTTGGGGTCTGTATGGTCCCTCAATTCCTTCAACCACCTTGCCACATTCTCAAATGTGGCATGCCGAGTGACATCGTACACTAGCAAAGCACCAACAGCTCCCCGGTAGTATGCGCTTGTAATGGCACGGTACCTATAAGAATAAGGAAATTAGTGGAAAATACATTATCTGTCAATTTATAACCAATCAGTATTCACGAGCAGGGCATTTGAAACCACAATGGATGCTGTTTGCACTTGAACATGACACTCAATTTTAAGGATACCACACCAATATAAAATATGGGCAAGCAAGACTGTGTTCATTACTGGCGGCCTAGAAGTGACTTTATATGCACCTTCAAGTCTAACAATCCACCCATTTATGCTCTCTGATAACATCATAGATCCTAGAACATCATGAAAATTATACTTATTATCATGTATAATTGTGAAAAGAAAATGCCCTGATAACAGTTAGCTCCCTGAAAGTTGAACATCCATGCTACTCATAAAAATTCCTCAATGGTTGGCACACTGAAAATCATCAGTGTAGAATATACTGGGCTATGAATTAGACAAAACATTCTCCACTCCTAGACAGTAACAGCAATTAGCCGGCCAGGGACTAAAGAGTACCACATACAGATAGTGTTGTTAGCCCATTCCTGCTTCACCTAGAAATACTATTCTCCATCTGGACTCAGTGGAAACCAATAACTTACAAACAGCTGAGAAATAATAGGCATGCACATGACAGGGACCTGATAGTTAAAAGCATTTGCAAATGCTAATTAGGTTAACATTTCTTATATCAGAAAAATTAGGTAAACTCTTCTTACACGATGACTAACTCATAGGACAGAATTCTGGTCACTACGAAAGCCAGAAACACAGTGACCTCAGAAACAAATGGCTTTCCTTAAGTCAAACACCAAAACAGAGTTTCATGCTCCAGCAGATGTAGAATACAAGTACTAGAGAGAAACAAAATGGCTGCTAAGAGAACTGCAGAGTTGTTCACAAACAAAGCTTAAGACTGAATTGTCAGATTCTCTTTCCTTTTCCTCAAAAGACTGGCTTGTAGCTAACAATTAAAGAGCACAGTACTACTGCACAAATTGAGCTACAATGGCATTAAATTAAAGGCAATATCAAGTTAGATGGCTATTTGTCTATCAAATCAACACCTTGGATCAAAATGAGGACACAGAGGCCGCACACCCCAGAGCGCCTCTTCTAAAACATATCCAGGACCTGAACATAATGCCAAAAATCAAGATCCTCAGTTGGATCCTTCAACAAGGAAGACTCAATATGAAACTGGAGATTGTGAGATTAAGTAAAATATAGTCCAGACAGCCACTTTTTCGGTGAGGTGTTGGAAGACATTGACCATATGACAATATAAATTTGTTAGTAAAACTGTTGGCTGTGTTGCAGCTCTAGGACCATCGAACTGTAACATTGTTCAAGAACCACAAGCCTAATCCTATTCAAGTCATTACTATTGCTATTAAATGTCTCACAGCTTGCATTCAGATAGAACACCATATAGAAAGAACCAAACAAATCCCCTCACACAAAGAGAACCAAATGGCAACCTCAAATGGAGCACTCATTAAACTCAACCTTGGATGGTCAGTCAATGATAGAAATCAACCCACGCCTGGCTCTATCATAAGGAACTCTAATGGAAACCCAATCTTCACAGGCAACAAAAACCCAGGCTATGGAATTGTCCCAATGGCAGAATCTAAAGACCTAAAGGTGGATGAAGATACAAATAGAGGTCAACTCCAAACTAGTAACTGTCAGAATCACAGGGAAAAAAAAATACAATAGTGGTTGTGGATGATCATCAAATATATCCACTTCATCATCTCCCACACGGAGCACGTATAACTCCAAATGTTTTCAGGGAGGCAACTCTGGTGGAATCCAATTGCTAATTTTAGGCATACGATTGTTGACAGCAGATTTTGAATGATTGGACTTCCCTCTTCTATCCTTGAAGAAAGCAGCTTTGATCTTGTCAAAGTTGGCTAGGGTCGGGATGGCTGTGTAGTTTTTCTTTTGTCAAGCCATATCTGCCTATTTTCTTTCTCCTTCAATATTGAGATTATGGCCATGATACATCAATATCTGCTTATTTTCTTTCTCCTTTTGAGTCCTCCTCCCTGATCGCCTGATCAAATTTTAACTCACCTTAGGACTTAATATTTTCCAACCACCACAGGGGCACATCAAATTTAAAGACTGGTGTAATTACCAATTACATTTAAGTAGGCATAAGGAGGCACAAGGAGACAAGTAAATGCTTCAATGATACTGAGATCAACTGATAACACTGGACAAATTCACACTAAAAACTGAATAATTGAAAATTTTTACCATTGAAAACAAGCTAATTTATAAATTTTAAAAGAAGCCTAAGTAGGCATACACTTTAGAAAATAGCAACAATTTTCTGAGTCTCAAACTTCCTGATAATGAAATGACACACAAACAAGAGTAAGTATCTTAGAGCTTCCTACATGAAGAAAGTTGCAAAAAAGGAGAAAATGTATAATCTGTCATTCTATGGTTCCTTATGCTATATATTACATTAAAAAACATTTTGAGACTTCACACCCCTATTAAATGCATACACCTCTCATCTTTAGTTTTAGGATGCATCTCTTCATTACTCATCTTGTAACTAATTACACAGTATAATGATGGAACCTTAATACTAAATAACACCTTATGCCAGCTGCATGTTTGTGCCTAATACCTATGACATGTCCACTAAAGAGAAACAACAGTGCTTTAGACCCATAAGATCTGGAATAACCTATCTACTTCCAGCCAAAACATATAACTTTTTCTTCATAAGAGGTTGCCCAAAAATATAATGAAACTTTTAATAATTCAAAAAGAATCTGAGACTCATTCAAAACAATTGTCTCACAATGCACATGCATTGGAAAATATATAATACATCTCAAAACAGTATCATCAGCATCACCAGTTGAAGAACTACCACTATCTAAAATCCTAAGCTGCTGATGGGGAGAGTTTCTACAAAAGAAGGCAACCTCGACATTCCAGGGACAGATGGGGAGAGTTTCGGACTTATGTTATGAAAATTTGGGAAGATAATTCAATCAGGAAAAGATTAAAAGGGGGAGGGGGAAGAAACAACATAAAAGCACAGCAACTAATTGTTCAAAGCATTACAGAATTAATAGACTTTATGATTTATAACTCCTTCATATATCATATCACACATATTGCTTCAATATTAATAGAAGAAGCAAACTATAGACAACAGTTCTGAAAGCATGTAATTTTTTCTTAAGATTTCCAAAATTGACCATAACATGAAGGTCGTACATACTAAGAAAGCCGAAAGTCACCCCCCTCCCCCAAGCACCTAAAAAATAATAATCAAAGAAAATGGCTCAATATGATTAATTCCCAGGATTTTGAGATGTTGCAACCCTCCTTCACATTATAACATCACTATCATCAACCGTCAAACAAAGTAACATAGTTCGAGCAGTTTGAAAAAATCCATTTTACCCTCAGACTTAGATAATAATGCAATTTTTAATCAAGGGTGACTAACTTTTCTCTATGACATTGAATTAATGTCGTTTAAAAGAACTGTAGATGATGTTGAAATCATAACCATACAGGAAGCCGGATAATTCAAAACTGAAAATAGGGATAGTAATAGTGCCTCCCAGCATTTATCTATTGATTATCAAGTGAATTAAATGATTTTTTAACCAGATAAAATGCCATATCAAAGTACATTTAATATCAAGTTCTTCACTATCATGCAATAGAATAGCTTCCTCAACCAATTCTGCATAAAAGAAGTTTCCTTTCCCTAAGGTTAATGCCGTGCTAACTCACTAGGAGACCAATAGCATACAGTAGGATTGAAATATTCATAGTATGAAAGGCTTCACAAAGCCATTATACCTCTATATTACATATAAGAATTAAAAAACCTATGTTGTAAGCGCCTCAAATTTAGGGAGACAAAGTAATAGCAACATAAACCCCATGAAATTTCAGAAAAAAAAAGGTAAAAACCCTTTTGACCAAACTGAATTTTGTTTCTGTCCTGTTTACCACAGCTGTCAGTATTACATACAAACCCTATGTTCCAAGGCTTCATAGGCCATGATTTTCAGCAAAGGGAAGTACAACTACCATTAATAATCAGAAGAATTGGACAACCTAACAAAACCCATGATCTTTGAGTAAGCCTCCTGAAATACTATCAAACTCAAATCCAGATAGTAAATATCAAATTTTCTCAGTATGTTCGATAAAACCCATGTATAATCAGCTAAAACAATCAAAACCCACATCACAAAAACCAAAAATTTTGACTACAAAGAAAGGAAACAAAAACCACACCTCTCTTGGCCAGCAGTGTCCCAAATCTGAGCCTTAATGACCTTGCCATCAACGTTCAAAGTCTTGGTAGCAAACTCCACCCCAATAGTGGACTTGGACTCCAAATTAAACTCGTTCCTGGTGAACCTGGAGAGCAGGTTTGATTTTCCCACACCAGAATCACCAATCAAAACCAGCTTGAACAGGTAATCATACTCATCGTCAGCTTTGTACCCAGCCATATATAACTCGTGTTTTGAGAGAGAAATCAAGAAAAAAAAAAGAAAAGAGTAAAGAGAAAAGGACAGAGCTTTTTTCCTTGGTTTGGTCTTAGAGGTGCGGAAGATTAGCGTGAGAGAGAAATGAAAAATGGGATATGATGGTCTTTAAATTTGTTTAGTTTTTAATTTTGTGAAGAATTTTTTACTTTGGCAGGTAAGGCTCTGAAATGGGAAAATGATAGAGACTGTTTTAGTGGGTTTGGTTGGAAAGCCTGGAATCTAGGAAGAGTATAAAAGCCGAAGATACGAGAATGGTGCTAGCAGACACGCACAGAGTCACAGACACACTGACACACACTCTGACACCAATATCCAACAAATGTTTTGCAAAGGAGGCTCTACTTGCTGTGGGGCTAAAATTGCGGGAGCCCATATCTTTCGCTGCGGTTACTTGTTGGAATCGAATTCGTGAACCGGTGTGGCGGTTACCGGTTGAGCTCTCACCGAGTACTATGTGCCGTGTTCATCTCATTTTAATGGGATGGTTTGGTCAGTGTGGCGCTGTCTGTCAATTAGCAAGAAGACAAACGATGATGGGGTCTTGTTATGAACTTGACATTGATGTGACGATGATCAAGATTTGATGATGATCATTAAGAATTTATAAAAATAAATAATTAATGATATCAAATAACACTACGCTAGCCTATAAATTCGAATTTGTATTAAAAGTTTTTAACTATAAAATATGAAGGGTTAAATATGTTTGTAGTTTTATATTTTACTCTAAAAATAAATTTGATTTTTATAATTTTAAAATTTTGATTTTAGTCTTTGAATTTTACTTTAAAAATNTTTTAGTCTTTAAATTTTACTTTAAAAATAAATTTGATTTTCGTAGTTTTAAAATTTTAATTTTTGTTCCAAATTTGTTTTTAAAGTAAAGCATAGAGATTAAAAATGTATTTAATCTAAATATTAAAATGGCATATAATCATTTCCAACTTTTACGTTGATGGGTTTTATTATTTTGTTGTATACATAACAATTAACAGACATGAGGCATCCACATTTCTAAATAATGTCAATCAACAAAACTACGTAAGTAATTAACGATTTTATTAACAATTTTTATAATAGTGTAGGATTTACCAGTTTATTGTTAATATAATGAGTTTTACGTACATGAGTCTAAATTGTCTAATACAGTAGAAAGATGTACAACAATCTTTGCTCTTGTGATGGATCACAGTTTTAGACCAATTTATTGGAAAAGTGAGTTCATTTGTATACTGTTCAAAGAAAGTAAACACTCAATATAAATTCTTTTAAGAAACAAAGGGAGTGAGAGATATTACAATGTACGTAATTTATGTGATAGAGAAATCCTGAAAACATAGACAATTCTTCAATCACACTAAAATGAATCCCTCCACCCACTTTCTTTTTCTATTTTCACTTCTACAAATTAATGAGAGTCAGGTCAAAAACAGTTTGGAGATATTAATGTTAATAACTAAGTCATTTTGCTCTGTTGAGAACCTTCGCGGAGATAACTAAGAACTAGGTGTCAATGGAGTGTTGTCTTTTATTGCCTTCATAGGCAGGAAAAGACCTATTAAGAAACAAAAACTAATTTACCTTTCCATTGGGTATTAATTATTAAGGAGGGAGAGAAGAGAAGGCCTTAAAACACAACCCGTTTGTCAGATCTAGTGTCAAAGTGAAGATTACTCTGCAGCTTCATATATTGCACTTTATATTATACACATAATAAATTATGATGAGTTTCTTTCTATTCAACCAAACGAAAGAAAGAAAAGAAAGCTGTTGTTTCTTTATTTGGTCTGGTTTGTTCAAAACAAAAAAGTAAAAGTCTATAATACACATGATCAAAATTAGGAAACAGTGGGTTTAAACAATGAACAACAACAACAACAATTTCCCCGGCCACAGACTCAGACACTAGCTATAGCCACTAATTAGCACTAAGAATTTAATCAGAAAGAAACATTGATTCAAATGATGAAATGATGATCGATCACCACATTGGTGCTGTGAAACCTGTCTTGTTTGAAGCCACCCACTTCCGGTGGCGCCAATCAAATTCAAGATGAGCCCTCAACCTCTCTGCGGGGTAAGAAATCACATCCCCAGTGGTCTCAAAGTAAACAAAGTAACTCGACCCACTACTCTTCTCAGTAACAGTTCCGACCCACCACCCATCGTTGTCAAAAGCATCGACCCGGTCCGAATTCCAGAACCCGAATGCCCGAATCTGTTGAGGCGGGCGGGGCCGGACCTCCTCTGGCATCACGGTCTCCTTGAGCCGCTCGTCGGAGAACTCGTTCTCCACCAGGTTCTCGTACTGGACCACGTACTTGGTCCCCATGTTGGCGACTATGGTGGCGGCGTAGTACGACCCCTCAAATCCCTCTTCTTTGCTGCAGATTTCGACCTTGTCGCCTTTTTGGAAACCCAATTTTGAGCGGACAGCCATTGTTGATTGGTTGCTTGGTTGCTTGATTGTTTGTGTGCTAACTGTTAAGAATCAGAGTTGTTCAAATCTTTGATTCACTGTGTCCAAGCCAAAGCTTTGTTAGTGTATATTTATAGAGAGGTTTTGGTTTTGGTTCTCCTCTTCGCTCTAGGAATTAGCCAAGCCAGGTTTAATTAGGAAACTTGATGATTAAGCCAGGTTTATAATATGGAAACTTTCCTAGAGTACTTTTTTTTTTTTGGCCAAAACTTTCCTAGAGTACTTAACTGAGAAGCAGCAGCACACGGTTTCAAACTGAAATAATAATAATAAAAAAATGAAAAAGCAAAAATGTAATATGTGAGTTATGGACGTCTGGTTAAGCCTATACAGAGCCATGACCTGACGGGCAGGCACGAGCCCGGCCTTCTTTCTTTAACCATGGGCCAGTCTCATCTTACCTTTTAGGCGGGCTTGAGATATGGCCCAAGTCTGAGAAATAAAGGGACTGAGATATTAATGTGTTTACCTATCAAGGATAAAAGGTAAAAGGTATATTATATATCTTTGTCATCATGTGAGGTAAAAAACCATCATTATTCTTTGTTGGGTTATTGAATTTACAAATTTTACACAACTTGGCTTACTTAGTCTAAGCAACGCTTTTTCTTAAAAATTGTTAATGAGATAGAGATGGATTACCAGACTTTGTTAGATTCATTTAAGTATGCTTTTGTTAATTCCAATTAATATAAAGAATAGTCAGAAAAGAAAAAGGAAGAAGAATAACATGATATTCAGATATTCTTTATATCAGCCAAAAACAAAAACTGAAAATAAAAAATATAAACTACATAAGACCAATGTCGCTTCCATTGAAGCCTTTTCTTTATCTTGTTCATACGCACTACTATCATCACTAGGAACTGGAAATATGCATATCTCCACGTCTTCTTGAGCACTAAAGGACCACAAACTCCCCAAAATCCTGTAATGAATCCAAACGCTACGCAAACATAAAACCATGAAATCTTATGCCCACTATCCACAGCTTGGCAGTTCTTAGTATCTGCATCAGTGTTGGCAATTGATTGACACTCATTTGGAAGTGGGGCACCACAAAGTTTGGGATTCCCCACAAATGCAGAGGCATTGAAGCCTTGGATCTGACTGCTTGTTGGTATTGGTCCTTCAAGATTATTGTATGAGACATTGAAATATGCCAAGAAATTAAGACTCGTCAATGACGCTGGAATTTCCCCAAACAAATGATTCATGGAGAGATCCAAATTCTCCAAGTTTTTTAGGTTAGATATTTGTTTTGGAATGCTGCCGAAGAAATGGTTGGTAGAAAGACCCAAATTTTGAAGAAGTTGCAATTGTCCGATCTCTGCAGGTATGTTGCCATTGATGCTATTGTTGTCTAGGAATATGAATGATGGGAAGTCAGACAAATAATTGTGCTGTCCAAGTCTTTCATCCATATAATGGGAGAAGATAGGCAATTCAAGATAATTATGATCTACTTCAGATGCATTTTTTTTAGAAACCAACATGGGGTAGCTTGCAAAGTTCCTTTGGAAATTCACCTGAAATTAAGTTACCTGACAAGTCTATCGAAAAGAGCCTTGGAAGATTCCCCAACCAACTAGGAAGTGACCCTGTGATTCTATTATGACCCAGATTCAAGATCTAAAGCTTTTTGAGCTTATATAACCACACAGGTATTTCACCGATGAGCTCACAATAACTCAAATCCACAAATCCAATATTTTTAAATCCATCATAATCAACCATTCCAATATCATTAGTTGTTGGAATTTTCTCCCTTACAAAACTTGAACCAAGTAATAGGAATACGAGGCTTTTGCAACCCGTTAATATCTTCAGTGCTTCTGTGAGATTAGTAAGTCGGTTCGAAGCAAGCGAAAAGCAGGATAGAGATTTCAATGAAAGAATCTCAGGTGGTATTTGTCCATCAAGATTGTTATGACTCAGTTGAATTGCATTTAGGGACTTGTATGAATAAAGGCTTATTGGAAACATACCAATGAAGTTATTTTGAAATTGGTCAAGTTTAGCAAGTTGAGTAAGTTTGGAGAAATTAAGAATGGAGATGTCACCTTCGAAGTTGTTCTCTCCCAGATGTATTTCTACAAAGTTTGTGCAATTCATCAAAGACGGGGGCAAAGAACCTTCTAGATTGTTGAAATGAAAGAGCAAGAATTTCAACTTAGAGAGCTTCCCAAAATGGAGAGGGAGCACGCCACTCAACTGATTAGAGTAGAGATCAAGGATTGCGAGGTTGGTGAGGTTGACAACTCTGTCATTAATGGCTCCATAGATCGAATTATCAAGTAATGCAATTTCTTCAATTGTGGTAGCATTATACATA
Source organism: Purshia tridentata (assembly GCA_003254885.1). Classification (NCBI taxonomy): domain Eukaryota; kingdom Viridiplantae; phylum Streptophyta; class Magnoliopsida; order Rosales; family Rosaceae; genus Purshia; species Purshia tridentata. The sequence goes on along the minus strand of QANT01004538.1, from coordinate 23,077 downwards.
TCTTCTGGAAGTACTCCTGAGAGGTTATTGTAACCACCACGAAAAACTTGGAGCTTGGAACACTTCTCTAGTCCACGAGAGATACTCCCATTGAATTTATTGATGGAAAAATCCAATAGCCTAATCGAGGGAGAAGAGTGGAGACAAACAGAGGTTGGGATAGAACCAGAGAAGGTATTGTTGCTGACATTGAAACTAATCAAATTCCTAGCTTTTTGGAAGAACAAAGATGGAATTGCACCATGGAAGTGATTGTTGGAAAATCCACTATCTGAATACGAGATGGTAAAGAAAACGTTAGCTCACCAGAAAGAAGGTTAAAGCTCAAATCAAGGATCTCAATACGATTCAAAGACAAGAAGAATCGAGTTTGATCAAGTGAACCATAAATTGAATTGTGGGAGAGATTCAAGTATTTGGGATGTGTGAGATTTGAGAGTGAGAATAAGGGAAAAGTAGTTGATTTGAGTTTGAGGCCTTTGGAGGGTAAGTGCAAGTGTGTGACCCAACCATCCGGATTACAAGTGATGCCCTCCCAACCGCAGCAATGGACGGAAGTCCAGTATAAGGAAAGGGAAGACAGAGTGAGGGCGAAGGACAGAAGAGAGCTGCATTCGGTATGGTTGACTGCATATGCATGAATATTTGTGGAAACAATGGAAGGGAATACGATCATGATCATGAGAAAGAAGACATGTGCCACTAGGTGATCTGCAGGCTGCACTTTCATGATTCTGCTAGGAAGTGCCATGTTTATATTAGATTTAGATTGTAGATCACAAGTTTATATAGAGTTGGATGCAGAGCAAGACAAAAGATTTTTTGTTTTTTGTTTTTTTTTTCTTGAAAATGATGCTTGATTAAAGACAGAAAATCATTTGCTTGAGAAATTGGCAAAGAATATTACATGAAGCAGCAAATACAAATGTTCCAAACCCCTTTGTACGTTCAAAGAGATTTGCTGAATGTTAAATATATCAACCCCAGCCCATTTGAGATTCTCTAGAATAACCTAGAGAAGTAAAGCTATTGATGTACATGCAAGTCGGTGGCTATCTAGAAATATCTAAGCTAGTAGTTCTTCTAGACTAAACTAGAAGTTAGAAAATTGAATGGCTGTAATGAAAAGCTTAAGTTGGTGGGCAAAAATTAAGTCGGCAATGCATGCCTATATATATGTGATTGGTGCTATGGTAAGGCATGCAGTCTAGACTAAACTAGAAGTTAGAAAATTGAATGGCTTGTAATGAAAAGCTTAAGTTGGTGGGCAAAAATTAAGTCGGCAATGCATGCCTATATATGTGATTGGTGCTATGGTAAGGCATGCAGCAAAGTGTAGTATAGTAGGTGTCCCTCAAAAATTCCTAGTGTAGCTTGTGAGTGTTAGCTTCCAAATTGTGAAGCGTTTCTTTGTGAGTGGTTGTGTTGTAATATTTTGTATCTTTAATACAAGTAATTTGCTTATTTGTGTTGTCTCTCTACCAATTTAAATATTAGAGTTCTGTACTCTAATATTTCTCTACGTTGAACAGGGACCAAAGCGATGGCCAACCAAAGCGATGGCCATGGGATGACTAGACCTGCTTATTTTAAAGTCTACAATGACTTCAAAGAACTAGCAGTGAAAATTTGAAACTGATCCAAATTTGAATTACATGCCGTCTTAAATTTAAAATGATGAAGATTTAAAGAGTAAGATTCACGGCTCTTTATTTGGCTAAAATTTCGCAGAGCTTCTTTAGTATATAGTGTTTGTATTACATACACAAACATATCTAATAGAGAACCTATACCTAATAGTGGAAAGGTGAATCATGAATATTCAAGGGTCAATCGATACTCAAAGATGTGCTTGTATAATATGCAATAACTGTACTGTAGAATTTTTCTAAATTTAGTTTTTGGCTTTTGGATGGCATCGATCAACAACGGTCATTCATTTCAAGTTTTAATTTGTTCTTTGTGAATGATTTTTCTTAGAAAATTGGAAGATAGTGTCATTCTTTCCAAATACTTGGCCCACGTGAAAGACAATTGCACATTATATCGAGAATATCACCAATTAGCATTTAGCAGACTCGTAGTACTCATTCAAATATATATTATTTCCAATTGTCTGTTTCTTCTGTTGGTGCTTAATTGACCAACAGAATAGAGAGCAATAATCCCAAAAAGGATAGAGACAGAGAAATAGAGAGCAATAATCTGTGAGAAAGCTAGAGCCAACTGAGAATAGTGACAGAATTATGAGAACAAACTGTGCCTTAAATCATCCAAAACAAAAAACTTAAAATATGGAATATATAAAGTAGGTGCAATCTAGCTTCTGATTACTTCTCTTCAGCAGCTTATAATGAACCCAACCATAGAATTTTAGGTCCATTCCCCACATCTTGGCAGTTCTTATAATTATTATCTGCATTAATGTCATTAATTGGTTGTCACTCATTTGAGTTTTGGGGTGAAAGGCACTATCAGTACTATTTCTAAAGACAGAGAAGCTAAATTCTAGTTTTGGATTCCCCTCAAATCAGAGCAAAGAAAAAAGCTTCTTTTTTAATTTCTATCTACTCTTGACTTGAAAATGATGCTAAAAAATCACATGAAAATTGGAGAAGAATGCTTGAAGCACCCAAACATATTTTCCAACCCGTCAATTCGTCGAAAGAGATATCCAATACTGATTATTTTAAAGTCCACCATGACTCCATGGGATATCAGCATCAGACCATGTTTTAAGTTATTTTCTTGGAAAATTGGAAGATAGTGCCATGTTTTCAATTACTTGGCCGACCTGGAGGATATTTTCCACCACCAAGCTTAATGGTACAGCTAGTGCTCATAGTAATAATTTCACTACTACTTGTGATGAAGCCAACAGCCAGATATATATATGGATTTTCTCAAGTGCGGACGTCCGCAAACTTTAACAGAGGGTAGACAAAGCGTAGACAGTGTGTTGACACAAATGATGTGTTTGCAACAAGTTCTGATATGTTGCAGCAAGTTTTGCAATTTTGTATCCACACATTATCCACCTATTGTCCACACCCTGTCCACATCCGCAAACTTTAAAATTTGCAGGCATTCTCTCTAGAGAAGGACTGTATATATATATTGCATTCATTCACTGATAAAAATTCACACCATAATTAGTGAGTGAGAGTTTTATTCTATGGTATTCTATTCTCGTTTTCCAACGCACGTACAGTATTTTTGCAAAGAAAACTAAAGGTATAAATAATAATACATGTAAATGGACTATGAATTATGTACTTAATGGGCATGTTTCATAGTTTTAATTCTACAAGGGATGTGTAGCTTGGCGGAAGAACGAAGATAAAATTGCACCATGGAAGTGGTTGCTAGAAAAATCCACTATAGAAGGGACTTGGGTTGGTCAAGGTAGTGCTGTGGGACAGGCTGTAAAAGGGATCGTGAGACAACCAAAGGCGGAGGGAAAATAAGAGGTACAATTGCTACTTAGTCTGGCTTTTATGGAAGCTTTAACAATTTATGGGCTTCTTGTAGCATTAGCTCTTTTATTTGTCAATTCCTTCGTTTAATCCTAAAAATATGCATGAATATTTTTGGAAAGGAATGGAAGAGAATAAGATCGTGATCATGAGAAAGAAGCCATGAGCCGTTAAGTGATCTGCAGGCTGCACTAGCCGTTTAAAATGTTGTTGTGTTGGGCCGATTCTGATGTTATGAGCCGTTAAGTGATCTGCAGGCTGCACTAGCATGTTTCTTTGTGAATGTGTCATGTTTATGTTAGATTTAGATTGCTGAAATGCTGATCATGATCACAGTTAGTTTGTGTATATATATTGGAGCAATTAAGTTAAAGAGTGAGAAGCAAAGCCAAAAGAAAAAGCTTTTATTTTATTTTTCCTTTTTTTAATTTACTTTAATACGTTGAAAGAGATTTCCAATACAATTTGTCATTGAATCTGAAGAGGGGGCCTCCATGGGATGATCGCCATACCTGCTTATTTTAAAGTCTTCAATGAAAGACTCCAAATTAAGAACTAATATTGGTGATAATATATATATTGGTAATTATGTGAGCTTCTTAAATAATGAGTTCTTTAATTTTGCGATTCTTTAAAATGTTGTTGTGTTGGGCCGATTCTGATGTAGATGAGTAATTCCATATTGGTTCATAGAATTAGAGCAATTTATTAAAGTATATTTTAAATCCATGAATTGATCTTGTTGGTTAAAAAGAATCAATGTTCTTAACAATTAATTTCCACTCAGTGCATGTTAATTTGCATTGTCGATATTTTTTAGAGGTTTATTTCAATTCATTCATGTATGGGTCGATCTTCGATAATATAAGGATATGGAGTATTCGGATATTGCGGTATTGAATTGCTCAATCTGGTTTTATGTACCTATATGCACTGAATTAGAATGGACAAGGCATTGTTATATGTAGAATGAAGCTATGGAGGGTTTCATAAAATGGCTGAATTCTTGGAAATATCCTTTGTCACGTGGACACAAAAAACATCATTTTTGTGTGTTAGGTGATTGAATTTACAATTTTTACACAACTTGGCTTACATAGTCGAAGCAACGCATTTTCATAAAATTGTTAACGACATAGAGATGGATTGTCAGACTTTGTTAGATTCATTTAAGTGTGCATTTGTTAGTTTCAATTAATATAGAGAATAGTTAGAAAGGAAAAAGAAGAAAGACAGTATTCTGAGAACATGATATTAATTCTTTATATCAGCCAAAAAATAAAAACACTGAAAATATAAAATATAAATTACATAAGTCCAATGAAGCTTCTATTCAGTCCTTCTTTTCATCCTTGTCATACGCACTACTATCTTCAGATAGAGCCTATCTTGTATGTTGTCTAGGAACTGGAAATATGAATATCTCCACCTCTTCTTGAGCAATAAAAGACCACAAACTCCCCAAAATCCTATACTGAATCCAAATGCACCACCAATATAAAACCATTGATTTTGATGTCCACTATCCACATCTTGGCGATTCTTAGTATCAGCATCAATGTTGCCAATTGGTTGACACTCATTTGGAAGTGGGGCACCACAAAGTTTTGGATTACCCTCAAATGCAGAGGCATTGAAGCCTTGGAGCTGACTGCTTTTTGGTATTGGTCCTTCAAGATTATTGTATGAGACATTGAAATCTGACAAGAAATTAAGGCTTGTAATTGACTCTGGAATTGTCCCAGACAAATGATTCGTGGAGAGATCTAAATTCTCCAAGTTTTGGAGGTAAGATATTTGGTTTGGAATTCCGCCGGAGAATTGGTTGGAGGCAAGATTCAAATTTCGAATAAGCTGTAATTGTCCGATCTCGGTAGGTATGATGCCATTGATTCTATTGTTGTCTAGGTATATGAATGATGGGAAGTTAGACAAATAATTGTACTGTCTATCTCTTGCATCCATATACTGGGAGAAGATAGGCAATTCAAGATAATTATACTCTACTTCAGATGCAATTTTTTTAGAAACCAACATGGGTAGTCTACAAAGTTCCTTTGGAAATTCACCTGAAATTAAGTTACCTGACAAGTCTATCGAAGAGAGCCTTGGAAGATTCCCCAACCAACTAGGAAGTGACCCTGTGATTCTATTTTGACCCAGACTCAAGATTTTAAGCTTCTTGAGCTTATATAACCATACTGGTATTTCACCAGTGAGCTCACAAAAACTCAAATCCAAAAATTGAAGATTTTTAAACCCATCATAATCAACCATGCCAATATCATTAGCTGTTGGCAATTTCTCCCCTACAAAATTCGAAGCACATGATAGGAATATGAGACTTTTGCAACCCTGTAATATCTTCAGAGCTCCTGTGACATTAGTAAGTCTATTTCTAGCAAGCGAAAGGAAGGACAAAGATTTCAATGAAAGAATCTCAGGTTGTATTTGTCCCTCTAAATTGTTTAAACTCAGTCGAATTGCTTTCAAGGACTTGCATGAATAAAGACTTATTGGAAACATACCAGTGAAGTTGTTTTTCAAAAGGTCAAGTTTAGTAAGTTGACCAAGTTTGGAGAAATTAAGGGTGGAGATATTGCCTTCTAAGTGGTTGTTTCCCAGATGTATTTCTACAAGGTTTGTGCAATTCATCAAAGATGGGGGCAAAGAACCTTCTAGATTGTTGAAGTGAAGGAACAAGAATTTCAACTTAGAGAGCTTCCCAAAATGGAGAGGGAGCATGCCAGTCAATTCATTGTAGTAGAGGTCAAGGATTGTGAGGTTGGTGAGGTTGACAACTCCATCATTAATGGTTCCATAGAGCGAATTAAAAGGTAATGCAATTTCTTCAAGTTTGGTAGCATTATATATATCTTCTGGAAGTACACCTGAGAGGTTATTATAACCAGCTCGAAAAACTTGGAGTTTCAAACAATCCCCTATTCCACGAGAGATGCTGCCATTGAATTTATTGATGGAAAAATCCAATAGCCTAATCGAGGGAGAAGAGTGGAGACAAATAGAGGTTGGGATAGAACCAGAGAAGGTATTGTTGCTGACACTGAAACTAGTCAAATTCCTAGCTTGGTGAAAGAACAAAGACAGAATTGCACCATGGAAGTAATTGTTGGACAAATCCACTGTCTGAATACTTGATGGTAATGAAAACGGTAGCTCTCCAAAAAGGAAGTTATAGCTCAAATCAAGGATCTCAATACGATTCAAGGACAAGAAGAATCCAGTTTGATCAAGAGAACCATAAAGTGAATTGTGGGAGAGATTCAAGTATTTGAGATGTGTGAGATTTGAAAGTGAGAATGAGGGAAAAGTACCTGATTTGAGTTTGAGGCCTTTGGAGGGTAAGTGCAAATGTGTTACCCAACCATCCCGATTACAAGTGATGCCCTCCCAACTGCAACAATTGAATGAAGTCCAGTTTAAGGAACGGGAGGACAGAGTGAGAGCAAAGGACAGAAGAGAGCTGCATTCGGTATGGTTGACTGCATATGCATGAATATTTGTGTAAAAAATGGAAGGGAATAAGATCATGATCATGAGAAAGAAGCCATGTGCCATTGGGTGATCTGAAGGCTGCACTAGCATGTTTCTTAGTGGATGGGCCATGCTTTGTATTATGTTTAGATTGCTGATACACAAATTTATAGAGCAAGAAAAAAGCTTTTCTTTGTTTTTTTTTTTCCACTCTTGACTTGAAAATGAAGCTTGATTAAATGACAAAAAATTACATGCCAATTGGCGAAGAATGCTCGAAGCACCGAAAACAAATTTTCCAAACCAGTCAATATGTCGAAAGAGATATTTCCAGCACTAAGACAAATGCGAAGACCAGTCAATGGATCTTAAGGGGCCTCCAAAGGATGACCTGCTTATTTTAAAGTCTACTAGAATCCATTGGATATCAGCAGCCGACCATGTTTGAAGTTTTTTATTGGATAGTGCCATGCATTTTTCCAATTTCTTGGCCGACCTGGAGGGTATTTTCCACCAAGTTTTTTATTGCATTCATTTTCTAAAAAAAGATTTTATGCTTTTCTCCTTTTTGACTTGAAAATGATGCTTAATGGGATGACCATGGGAACTGAAGAGGGGCCCTCCAGAGGATGACCAGACCGACCTGCTTATTTTAAAGTCTACAATATATCATGACTACAAAGAACTAGCATTGATCTGATGAATATATATATTCATCATATAATTGAAATTAAGAAAATTCTACAATGCGGACAATCCATGTTAATTATGCAGACGATCCTTAATATTGGATGTCGACAGTTGCTGGTTTTCACTATTATATATAGATCTTCCATCAAATGTGTTTGTGCCACATATGGTGTCCGCATTATAGATGTTTTTATGAAATTAATACTTTTTAAAAATATATATCTAAAAAACGTTGAATTAGATTATGTATATTTTTAGACTTTAACACTGTTCTAAATATGAAATGACGAAGATTTGAAGGGTAAAACTCCTGGCTCACCACTTGGTTGAAATTTTGTTTTTCGTTTTGGAGGGTTGATCATCTATCAGCAGCAACAGACATGTCGTAGCGTCATCAATCCAAGCTTTAAGTTGTTTTCTTGGTTAATGATTTTCTTAGAAAATTGGAAGATAGTGTCATTCTTTCCGATTACTTGGTCCACAATCCACATTATAATCCAGGATTGCGAGCCACCTCCAAGTTTTATTGGCAGGCTCATAGTAATACAAACATAATCAAAGTACATCACAAAATTGAAAGGATAGAGAGATAGATAGAGATCAGCAACAATCTTTTTACATGGAAAACTGGTATAAATAAAAAGTTATATATATGGAGTACGAATTAAATGAGTCTTTTATGTACTTAATGGAGTTTAATTCTACAGGGGAATGTATTATACTTTGTGGGATGTCTTGGAATATGAATTAAGTTGGTAGCTGAACCCTGAACATATATTATTCCATGAGTGCGTATTGGTACCAAGCAAAGCATATATAAAGTTTCAAATGTTTGGGTTGTTCCATTCAAATAATGTTTAATTATGCTTTTATTTAATAAATAATAGTCTGAAAATAAAAAAACCGCCTTAAATCACCCCCCCAACCACCGACCCACCACCCCCCCAACCAAAAGTGAAACTAGAATATAAAGGAGGTGCAATCTAGCTTCTAAAATAGAGTCGATCTTTACGTTGTCTAAGAATTGAAAATATGCATATCTCTACATCTTCTTGAGCATAGGACCACAAAGCCCCGAAAATCTTACAATGAAACCAAGCATAGCCGAAATATCTATAAAAATCCTATTGATTGACACTCATTTAAAATCAATTGCTAATGGATGGATAGACATAATACCTTATATTTTGTTATGCAAGGATTTACATTTCCAACGTGGGATATCCATTTTCAGCACTAACAAAGTAACATGATTGGAAAACCTCATCAATATTGACTCCAGTTTTTGAGCTAACTTGAAAGCAACTAACCGACTAGAGAAGATTTGACTGGAGTTTAGGATGAGTTTGTCTATCCCTGATGCAATTAATAGGTTGTTCAGCCTATATTCAGATGCAGTTTGTTCAGGCTATATTGCTTGGTTGTAATTTGGTCATTAATAATTTAACACTATCCATCATGACTAGATAAGCCAAAGTGTGTGAATCTAGTAGTTTAAACTGGAAAAGTAAAACACTGATCTGATCTGGTTTTGTTTGAGTGAAAAATCCTCTGTCTTTTGGAAAATAAATACGAGCTTCAACGTGTTATATTCATGTATACTTTTAATTGTGCGAAAATTGGTTTATAAGCATAAACCATGCACTTTTACAAATCCACGTATACTAAATATATGTCTATATTTCTTGTAATTTAGCTAGGCATATCATCAAACGGGTGCACGTAAAATTTTATCAAAAGGCTTCGACATTAGTGTGTGTAGTCTAATTCTATATACATTATACGATAAACTTATTACAAATTCAACATTAGATTACAAACATAACTCTAATATAATTTAAGCCACTTTTTTCAAAACCTTTATCATATTTGTTTAACTTTTAATGATAAAAAAGAATAATGCACTAGGCTAAATGACATGCTATACAAACAATTTTTTGGAGCAGTATGAATTTATTGCTGAAATCTGAATATTAGCTTCTGGCTAATGGTAATGGTGGTGGTTTACATACGCCAACGTTATTAGCTGAAGCTGAGCACCTACTTTTTATCCCACATCGACAATAAAGAGAAATGTTTGCTTCACGGCTGGCTATAAAATAAAGCCAAAGCTAGATTTCGAAAGCATCTTTGCGCTTGGGGCAATGACGCAGCTAATGAGGTTCTAACCGAGGCGCGTCTATTGCTGGTTGAAAACTATTTCCAAACCCCCTCCTAGGCCTGGGTTCAGCCTATGGCCTTCGAGAATTTCTGGAAGGGCTACCCTTTGGGGTCAGGCCCTACAAATCTAGTTTAAATTTTTATTTGAGGCCCAGCTAGCAAAATGGGCATCTTTTAACTTTCAGAGACCCAAATTATCATGTTGTCCTCATGTTTGGACACTTGTTTTGGGGATAGTTGTAACAGAGTGCAATTGGACCTATCTTGAATTCGAATTGATAAAACCCAAGATTAGTTTTAAAAAATAAAATAAATATTTACTGTTGAATACTGTTGGACTCATTAACAAAAAGTCACTTTTCAAAATGTCACATGAATCACCATAGTACAATTTTGAAGACAAAATTTTGTTCTTTCTATTTGACATATTCGCATTTTTCGGAATCCATTAGGCAATAACAAGTGTTCTACATCAAAATCATAGCTAAATTTTTAAAATTACGTGGAGATTTGTAATTTTAGTAGTAGAATACCTAATCCTTACACATACGACAAAATTTAAATTTGATTCTCCTCTCCTAAATATTTTTCTTTTCTATGAAAAATTGTCCTTATTATAAGGATATTATTGTTTATGTGAGTATGAGAATAACTTGATAGTGACATAGCATCCTGACATGAGAGAAGTAAATGTCTCACAACTCAATTTTTCATCCATTGCTTTTCTAATGATGGAGATGCCATGTCACTATCCCCGTTATAAGTAAGTTCTAATTCCTGAGTATAGGTAGGGAAAATATTGGGATTGCTTTAATAATGGTTACCAAATCCTATACTTATGAGAAGGTAGAGTTTTTTGCTATGATTATTTTTCAGGTTCAACTTCAAGGTGATTTTAAAATTGTTATTCCACCCCAGGACGAGTACATTCCTTCAGAAGCAAATTCGGTCCATTTGAATGTGATTTAAGATGTCGAGAGTGGTGAGAGAGAAGGGAAGATGGAGAAAAAAAATGCGAGGAGGTGGGCACTGTGGAGGGTGTCCAAGAGTGCGGTGGGAGAGGTGGGTGGTTTGATGGTGAAGTAGAATGGGAGAGGAGGGAAGGAGGGTGGTCGGAGGAAAGAAGTGGTTTTTTGTTTTATTTTTATTTTAATCTTTCTAATATTATTTTATGAAAAGAGAGAGTTTTTTGATATGGCAAAATCTCAACCATCAAACATAATTCAAGAGCTCATATTAAGAATTGGGTAAGTCTAATATATTTTGCCTAGCGGAGGGGCATTTGGGATATTTTATGTTCAAAAGTACTATTTCATAAAGATTAGTGTTATGTGTTATAATTATAAACCACTCATGCAAAGATGCTAATTATGCAAATCTCTTGCATTTGAGTTGCTAATTATGCAAATTTCTTGCATTTGTTTTAATCAAACCATATTCTTGCATTTAATGAAAATTTTAATTATACGGATAGGATTATAGTATTATACTGCTGTCCCACATCGTTAAATCTAAGCTAGTCTTTCTGCATGACAGGTACACACACTATCATAATATACCCACACAATCATTTGCACTTTCACAGCTCATTCCAATGACGTCAAACTGTCCTTGCCAAAAGTCGCCACTTCTACGTAAAACCTGTCCCCTCTTCGCCACGTGTCCCTCCCAGGTGCCAACCTCCCAGCTGTAGTACAAAACTCACGCCCCTGATTGGTGGTCCGTACACACCAATCCCCGAGGTGGTTTCTCACGCGCTTGCTCCCTCTGCGACTCTTCTACTCCGACGTCTTACGTGTCCATTTCCCATTGCTCATGTGTCGAGCGTGTGTCTAGTTGCTGCATGCGGCCAGCTGGCTGACCTTATCCAATTCTTATTGGGCTTTGATAAAATCAGCCCAATGTACGACACTCCTTCATTAACGTTGTGTTTCATTGGTTCAGCTCAACACTTTCACGTGGCGTTCTACACTCTCATTGGTTCTTAGCGTGGGTTGGAGGGTACTTTTATACTTGTCTCTTGGATTTGTTCCACGTTTACAAAAAAGGCAAGTTAATCTTTTTATTAATTTTCTTTACCTAAGTAATCTGTAAGATACCAATCTCTGAATATTCATTACCCCAATTTTCACAGTTCAATTTGGGAAATATTGTACATTTCGAACTATAATACATGTAAATTGAGACAGACCCTTGTTCATACTTCATATTGATACCACAATAAAATCAAACCCCTTAGACGAAAATGCTCATGAAATTTGGCTTCTAAAATCAAACTGATCATTTCTTATTGCTTTTAATACAGAGGTCAGTTCAATTTTCTTTACTTTTCGTTTTTCTAAGAATGATTTTTGTTTTTGCAAGATTAGGGTTTTTGAGGAATTGGGTCATTGTTTTTGCATCCTTTTAGGATCTGGGTATGGTTTAGATTTCAATTTTTTTTTTTTTGGGTGGTGGTTTAGTGTCATAGGTAGCGTTATGATCTTGATCTTGGAGGGTGTTCTGTTTGGTTTTGATCTGATTTTTGTGCAATGTGTGGCTCTGTGGTTGTCATAGGTCTGAATGTGGTATCTAAGTGTTATGTTTTGTAGAAAATGTGAGTTCTTGAAAGCATTCTGTGGTGTAAGTATAACCCATTAAGAAGGAAAAAGAATCTTGGACTTTTCGCATTTGGTAAGATTAGTATATGTACAGAATCCATTGTGAGTATATTAGTTGTTTTTGATATTAGTTGTTTTTGTTATTTGCAGAATGGGAATCTTTGTTCTTTCTGTTATTTAATCATGTGATTGATTTTCACTGCATTGAACGATGTATGAACTCTGTTAGAATACATGAATTAGCTTGAGTTTTTGGCACTTCAGTTCTCTATTTATATTTTTTTGGAATTTATCCTTTATACGTTTGGATTAGGATTGTTTTGTTACTAATGTGAAATTGGTGGCTTATATGCAGATTGTCTGATTTTGGCATTTTGAGTGGAAAAAAAGTGTTGTGAGATTATCCATTTATAAAGGGTGGAAATAATGTCAAAATCATACATTAATCTTTTAGATTTGGCATCTGGGAATTTTCCGACAATGGAGGGGAAGAGGAGACGGTTTCCAAGGGTGAGCACAGCTCCATGCAATCTGTCAGATCTTGATGATGATCAAGCACGTAGTGTGTCATCTGATCAACCATCCTCGATTGCTTCTGATCGGGTGATTATTGTAGCTAACCAGCTTCCTTTGAAAGCAAAGCGAAGGGAGGATAACAAAGGGTGGAGTTTCAGTTGGAATGAGGATTCTTTGCTATTGCACCTTAAGGATGGGCTGCCAGAAGACATGGAGGTTCTTTATGTTGGGTCATTGAAGGTTTATGTCGATCCTAATGAGCAGGATGATGTGTCACATGTATTATTGGATAAATTTAGATGCGTCCCTACTTTTCTACGGCCTGATATTCTGGAAAAATTCTATGATGGTTTCTGCAAGAGGCATTTATGGCCACTGTTTCATTACATGTTGCCTTTTTCAGCTGATCAAGGAGGCCGATTTGATCGGTCTTTGTGGGAAGCTTATATTTCAGCTAATAAGTTGTTTTTTCAAAGAGTGGTTGAGCTTATAAACCCAGATGATGATTACATCTGGATTCATGATTACCATTTGATGGTGCTGCCAACCTTCTTGAGGAGGCGTTTTAATCGGGTTAGGATGGGCTTCTTCCTTCACAGCCCATTTCCGTCATCTGAGATCTATAGAACTCTTCCTGTAAGAGAAGAAATACTGAAGGCTTTACTCAACTCAGATATTATTGGGTTCCACACCTTTGACTACGCTCGTCATTTCCTTACTTGTTGCAGCCGAATGTTGGGCTTGGTATATCAGTCAAAGAGGGGATACTTAGGGTTGGAATATTATGGAAGGACTATTAGGATCAAGATTATGCCAGTTGGGGTTCATATGGGTTGGATAGAGTCGGTGATGAAAGTGGCAGATGAGGAGTGTAGAGTGAGGGAGCTTAAAGAAAAATTTGAAGGGAAAACAATGTTGCTTGGTGTAGATGATATGGACATTTTTAAGGGTCTTAATTTGAAACTTCTAGCAATGGAACAGATGCTCAAGCAACATCCAAAGTGGCAGGGAAGGGCTGTGCTGGTCCAGATTCTGAACCCTGCTAGAGGCAAAGGGATAGATTTAGAGGAAATACGAGCAGAAATACAAGAAAGCTGCAGGAGGATCAATGAAGAATTTGGGCTACCGGGCTATGAGCCAATACATATTATCGACAGACCAGTTTCCATTAATGAGAGGATTTCGTATTACAGCATTGCTGAGTGTGTTGTTGTGACAGCCGTTAGAGATGGGATGAACCTTACTCCTTATGAATATGTTGTCTGTAGACAGGGAATTTCTGGTTCAAAATCACATTCAAATTTTGATGGCCCAAAGAAGAGCATGTTAGTGGTGTCAGAATTTCTTGGATGTTCTCCATCACTCAGTGGGGCAATCCGTATCAACCCATGGAATGTTGAAACAACTGCAGAAGCAATGAATGTGGCTATTTCAATTTGTGATTCAGAGAAACAATTGCGACATGAGAAGCATTATCGGTATGTTAGTACACATGATGTGGCTTATTGGTCCCGCAGTTTCTTGCAAGACATGCAGAGAGCTTGTGCCGACCATTTTAAGAGAAGATGCTGGGGAATTGGTTTTGGATTTGGATTCAGAGTTGTGGCACTTGATTCTAATTTCAGAAAGCTTTCAATTGATGATATTGTATCGGCTTACAGAGGAGCAAAAACTAGGGCCATTCTGTTGGACTACGATGGTACTGTAATGCCACAGAACTCAATCAACAAGTCCCCTAGTCAGAAGGTGATCTCAATTATGAACAAACTTTGTGAGGACCCAAAAAACACAGTTTTCATTGTCACTGGTAGAGGGAGGGAGAGCTTAAGCAAGTGGTTTTCTCCGTGTCAGAGGCTTGGAATTGCCGCAGAACATGGGTATATCTTGAGGTTTGCTTCTACTCTCTCTCTCTCTTCCTCATAAACACGCATGGCTGTTGTACACACATGTGCTTGTATCTGTTTATTGCGTTTATATGCCTGGTTACATTTTGGACACTGGTTTAGCCACTGCTTGTAAGATTGCATGCCATCTTGATAATTTTATAAAATAATGAATTTGAACCTTTAGAATCTTTCTCTTCAAATAATCTTATGAATTGGAGAATTAATTATCTTACTGCAACTAATGATATTAAAGTTTAGAAATTTTCGGTGAAAGGCTAATTCCTTTGATCCTTCCTCAATCAGGGCCACTTGTGGAAACATCTCAAAATGCCACAAGTTATGGTCCTTTGTCTTTTTGAAGTTATAGCTCCTGGTTTTGACAATGATGGGAAAATACCAAAGATAAATATATGTGGGAGCAATAATAAAATTATTGTATTCAGTTAGAGGATATTAATCTAAGTGTCAATGTGCTATATGAGTTGTGCTAGTAGAGAGTGCTTAAAAAATCTTTTACTTTCATTAAATTTAACACCAATTTATGTAACTTCTCAGATGGTCGCAAAATCAGGAATGGGAAATCTGTCGTCAGGGTTTTGAGTTTGGCTGGATGAAAATTGTTGAACCAGTGATGAATTTGTATACAGAGGCTACTGATGGTTCTTCTATTGAAATGAAGGAAAGTGCTTTGGTGTGGCAATATGGGGATGCAGACCCAGGATTTGGTTCCTCCCAAGCAAAGGAGATGTTAGATCATCTAGATAGTGTTTTAGCAAATGAACCTGTTGCTGTCAAGAGGGGTCAGTCGATTGTAGAAGTAAAGCCTCAGGTATGTATCCATGAATCTTAAATTCTGCAATCCTAAAAAACTTCTCTAGGGGGTTACATATAGTAAGGCTGTCAAAAGAAGATAACTTTTAGACAATTTTTTAATGGAAGATTCTTGAAGAATTTATATTAGTCCCTAATTACATCTTAATTTTCCCAAGGGTTAAAGAAAAAAAAACAAAATATGTCTAAACAAACCTCCTGTTTTTGTTCTCTCTCACATGCAATGCTCTCCCCACCTACGTAACACAATTTTTGCCTTGTATGGTCCTTTGTTACTTCCTCACTCTATTTTTTTCAATTCAATATAGATTTAGGACATGTGTATGGGGTTCCAAGTTTGTACTCTGATTCAAACTGGCAGCTAGCGGTCTTATTACTAATATTTGATATTTAGTTCTTAAGAAACCATGGCTGTGCTTTGATTTACTGCCCTGTTGTTATTTCTATTGCTGGCATGGGTCATCGTTTCGTATGTATGAGAATTTTTTCTTTTATGGACCTGGTGTCTTCTATTTCATGTATAAAGTTAATAGTTAATAATTTGAATTTATATCCATCTGGAGCCCAGAAAGAATGAAAGAATTCACCTTTTTTCCTTTTCACTTTTATTTGTTTGTTTATGATTTTAGGGAGTTAGTAAAGGGCTTGTTGCAGAGAAGATCTTCTCATCAATGGCCGAGGATGGAAAACATGCGGACTTTGTACTTTGTATTGGTGATGACAGATCTGATGAGGACATGTTTGAGATATTTGAGAGTGCGACATTGAGAAATCTTCTCTCCCCAAATCCTTCAGTTTTTGCTTGCACAGTTGGACAAAAGCCAAGCAAGGCTACTTATTATTTGGACGATACAACTGAAGTGATAACCATGCTTGAATGTCTTGCTGAAGCCTTTGATTCTTTGTCAGCCATTGAAGAAGTATGAATTCTCTCCATGAAAATAAGTCAATAGCTTTTCTTTAAATAAGAAATTTAGCACCATTTTTTTTGAGGCGTAAGCATAGATTAGGCAGGGTACCATAAAGCTGGTAGATTTTCCTATATCACTTCCCCCTCTCTTTGTATATAGTTTTCCTCATCAGACCGTGATAAAAGGAAAAAATTGATTGGGTTGATCATAGAGTTTGAAAGAAAATGAGAGCATAGGTAGTTAATGTTGGGAGATTCTACTATTCAGTGTCATGATATAATGGTCTTCGTCTTCCTAAAAATGCATTTTCTGACAGGTTTAAACTTGTAAATTTCATTAGTGGCTAGCATATGCACTTGAAGAATAATTTGCTGCACCTATTTGTCTCTGCTACCAGTAGCTTTAAATGTCACTTGAATTGGCTAAGGAGATTCCTTCTCAGTTCTCATTGTTCTGTTCTTCCAAGGTCACATGAATGTGTAAATTATTATACTTCATATTTTCTCAACAACTGTAAGATAGTGATCCCTAATTAGTAAAAAGAAGGAAACCATGTGATGTTGACTGAAGGACAGAACAATGTGAGGGAATTTCCTTGGCAAACTAATATTGATTTAAACATAATTCATAGAATGCCAAACTTGTAAATTTCATTAGTGGCTAGCTAGCATCTGCATCCGAAGATAAACAGAAACCAGCCGCAATGCCTTTTCGTCTCTGCTACCTACCACAGCTTTAAATGTCACAACTAAAGACATGCATGTTTACTAATCTGAAGTAGTGGAAATGAACCAAGTGAAATTGCAAACTCATATTCAAACTGTCTTGTGAGACTGCAATCGCAATCCAATTGCTGACAGGCTCAACTTGCAGTTAAAATCATAAGTAAAAAATTTGTATAGTTGATGCTAGCTTTTAGAGGTTGTTTGCAAACGTAGATATATAACAAATGGAATTTTCAAATCGCTCTCAGTTATTTTTATCTTGCTTTTCATCTGGGAGACGAAAGAACAGATTCTTGTGGTGCAACAGAAGTAATGTAATCATTTGCAGAAGAAGATGAAGCCATTGCATAAGAAAGTTAGAGATGATGTTGGAATCTACTTCCATATCTCCTTGCAAGGCCTTCACTACTGTTGACATGAGAGGCCTTCTTGTGTGATCATTCAGCAAACACCAAACTCCTATTGTGATCATCCTCACCACTTCTTCCCTATGATTTTGCATGTCTTCATCTAAATCTTCCACAACATCAACCAGTTGGTCCTCTTCAGCCTTCTTCTGCAACTTTGAAGTAATTGGAAGCTAGATTTTTCTATATCACTTCCCCCTCTCGTTGTATATAGTTTTCATCACCAGACCAGGATAAAAGGAAAAATTGACTGTGTTGATCATAAAGTTTGAAAGAAAATCGGAGCATAGGTATTAATGTTGGGAGATTCTACTATTCAGTGTCATGACATCATGGTCTTCATCTTCCTAAAATTATCAAACTAGGCTTTCAAATCTTGAATATGTAGATTCAATTTTTTGGGGAATCTCTCACTCCGGCAAGGTCATATTTTGACAGTTGCAGTAGCAACTTTGGCAAACATGGTATGCCTAGATATGCATCAATAATCAATTTGTTGACAATTTTATTAGCCAAACTTGTCATTAAAAAAGCAAGAATGCCAAAGTTGTAAGTTTCATTGGCGCTTAGCATGTGCACATCTGAAGATAAACTTGCTGCAATACCCTCTTCGTCTCTGCTACTTCCCATGCTTCAAATGTCTCCTAAGGTTGGCTAAGGAGATTCCTTCTCATTATTTGTTCTTCCAAGGTCATATGTATTGGTAAATCATTGTACGTACCTTTTAATTTCTCAACAACTGCAACAAGGTGATCCCTAAATAGAAAAACACAGAGACAACAAGATGTTGACAGAAGGACAAAACAATGAGAGGGAATTTCATAAGCCAACCTCTAGCAAACTAATATTGTTTGGAAATCTTAGAATGAAAATACTATTTCAAAACCTCTAGCATAATATCCCTTAATTTAATAATCATGTTACAAATCCAAAATATCAAAATTTTGAGAGTCTAACAAGAAAGAGAAATCCAAAAAACTAAGGTTCTGTCGACTGTCAAGCACCCTCTCCATGTTGCTAGATTATCCAAATTTCGTTCTCCTGAAAAGTGTTTTAATAGAGTAAGCTCGCAGCTCAACATACATATGATATCCCTATCCTTAAACAATATAGCATGAGGCCATAAATAGACTTATAGTATTACCAATTTTGGAACTCATCTGATGTTAGGTGTGGGGGTAAATACTCTATCATTGGAGCTACAAAACCCCCCGACCATTAGAAGCTTCGCTGATGCATAAAACAATAGCGAATGGTACAAGTGCATGAGTGCATGGATTTAACGAAAAACGAGCACAAAGATGCAATGTTGCAGGATGCATCAGTGCATCTCCTTTCCTTGGATTACCATTTCGCACCATAGTGGTCTAGCTAATTAGTTACCAGTATGAATGGGCCTACCATGCAATAAGTAGACATCTGAAAGTGGAACAAAAACACATGAAGACACCATGCATTCACTTCCCCCACCAACATGAACTATATATGAAGACACAACTCATTTTGACAAACACACAGTAAACACACTGAAAGATGGACCCAAATGGATTATGGGAGCTGAGATTCTCCATTTGGCTTTTTGGATCCCTCAAAATCCTTTAGATGTTTCACAAATCACAACTATATCATAGGGTAATGATCACCAAATTGAAAACAATCAAAATGGTACCAAGACCAAGGTTTAACTCCCCGGAAAATGGTTGGGGCGGTTCAGGAGAACTCAAAATGAAAATGAATTTAAAGTTCTTCAATAACACAGTCCTATAATCCCAAATATTTTGCATAATTAAACCTAGAGCATGAAACAGATTCCTAAATAATTTATAAATTTACTTTGAAGTTTTATGGATAGAATCCTGTCCTTAATGTTTGGTTGGTAGCTGATCATTTAAAGGAAAAATTTCAGAAACATAGCTAAATGCCTTGTTTACAATGATATCTTATTGATGCACACTTTTCTTAGTCTTGTTTGATAACTAAGCTAAAGGCTTTATATAGGAAAGTAGTGGAATGAACCATCTGAAATTGTCTTTGAGATTGCAATCATACTCCAATTTCTGGTAGGCTCACCTTGCACTTAAAATCATATATAATGTAGAAATTCATTTATATAGTTTGTCACATGGAAAATTATTGATTTTCCAACTTTGTTTGCAAACAAAGGACAGCAAATGGAAATAAATGTTTAAAAAATAAGTTCAAAATGCTCCAAGTTGTTTTTACCTTAATTGCTTTTCATCTTGGAGCAGAAAGAATAGATGCTTCTTGTGCTGCCACAGAAATAATGTGATGACCATGATTTGCTGCAGCAGAGGAGGCCACTGCATAACTTGCATGAGCAAACTTATAGATGATGTTGGAATCCACTTCCATATCTCCTTGCAAGGCCTTCACTACTGTTGACATGAGAGGCCTTCTTGTGTGATCATCCTGCAAACACCAAGCCCCAATCTTGATCATCCTCACCACTTCTTCCTTCTGATTTTGCATGTCTTCATCTAAATCTTCAACAATATCGATCAGTTGGTCCTGATCTTCAGCATTCTTCTGCAAGACCTGAAGTAAATGGAAGCTAGATTCTGACCGCAAGCGATCCACATTTCTCCTTTGGGCAACAATTTCAAGAAGAACAATTCCAAAGCTATACACATCAGCTTTAACAGTGACTATTGATTGTTCCAACTCAGGAGCAACATACCCAAGAGTTCCTCTCATTCCGGTTCCGGACAGCACTTGGCTCTGGTCCCTTGCAATTAGCTTGGACAACCCGAAATCAGAAACTTTGGCATTGAACTTCTCATCCAAGAGAATGTTATGTGGTTTTATGTCCAGATGTATGATTCTATGTCGACAGTCTTCGTGAAGATAAGCCAGCCCTTTGGCTATGTCAAGTATAATCTTCTTTCGAGTTTGCCAATCTAGACCATTTCTCTGCTCACTCTGCTCTGATCTCTTGAAAATCCATTTCTCTAAAGACCCTTTAGACATACATTCATACACTAGAAGCCTGTATGAATTTTCTGCACAAAAACCAATTAACCTCACAAGGTTAAAATGGTGTACGCTCCCAATTGTTTTAACTTCTTCTACGAACCCAGTCACCTTTTGATCCATTTTATCCAACAGCTTTACCGCAATCCTTGTTGTGCCATCTGCTAGAACCCCTTTGAACACACGTCCAAAACCTCCACTGCCAATACCTTCACTGAAATTCTCTGTTGCAACTTGCAAGTCTTGGTATGAAAACCTCATGGGCAATCCCGGAACTAGCTCAATGTCGTCCTCCTCCAATTTGGTCTTCTTTGCAACAAAAATATAGATTGCAAAAATAAAGACACATACTAAAAGAACAGATGAGAAGATAGTAGAAGTGACACCTCCACTAAAAAGCAAAAGCAAAACAGAAGCCAACAACATCAATGAAAGTACTGAGAGATAAATTTTCTTTTTTGAATAGAGGTGGTTGCGTATATTAATTAAGGCCATGATTTCTGTAGAATGGTCCAATCGATCCCTATGCTCTCTGATTTGCCTCTTGTAGCCCTTGTAGCAGATTGTTGGCTTGGCTGGAGTTAGAGAGAGATAAATGGCAAGAGCAAGACAAATGAATACTTCATACTAAAATGTGTATGACCAACTTACAGAAACAAAGGACTTATAATCGGGAGATGATTTCTTGGGTTAGAAATATGAATTGATAATGGGTACATTCATATATATGTATGTATGACTGTAAATAGTATATTGTTAATGGCAAATAACTAGCTGTTTTTAATCAGTATTTTGGATGCAAGTCATGCAACTGTTAATCTCTGTCCAGGCCGTACTATAAACAAAACCAAAATAAAGTAATGAATGATTCAGCACGCGTTTGGCAAGAAAGGTTCCACTTGGACCTGTGTGAGTGTGATTTAATTTGATTGAAAGTCAACATATTAACGCACGCTCCAAAAGGGTAAGTATTATTTTAAGGGTAATTTTTTCTAAACCCCTTAACTACGAACAAATTTTTCTTAAGCCCCCACTTATTTAGAAACTCTTCCAAAACTTTTTAAAATTTATAATACTTTTTTTGCTCTTCTGATCCACTATGACGCGCTCTGACGCAAACTGACACGTGGGCTAACGCCCGCCCAGTGTAACTGTATTTCAAAAATACAGTTAAACTGAAATTGAAACTGAATTTTAGAAATACAATTATATTAAAAAATAACTACAAATAATTATACTATTAATTTTTTAAAAAGAAAAAAAAGTTGCAGGCCCATAAAAAAATAAAAAACCAGTTATATACACTTTGACTAAAAAACAGTTACACATTTACTAAAAAATAGTTACACTTTCATTAAACAAACAGTTACACCTTCACTAAATAAATAGTTATACCTTCATTGAAATACAGTTTTACTGGGTTTGCGTTAGAGCAAGCGTCAAAATACGTTAGAGATCGTTAGAAGGATAAAAAAGATATTATAATTTTTACGAGGTTTTAAAAGTTTCTAGAAGGTTTAGACAAATTTTTTAAGTGGTTAAGGAGTTTAAAGTTACAAACTAAAATAAAAAATGAAATAAAATTTTATCAAAATTAAAAACAAATAAAAATGGCATAATTTAAATTCTAAAAAAGAAAAGTCAACTTTAGATGGTTATAGGTTGACTAAGGGATTTTGAAAAATTTTAAAGTGTATAATTGAGGGTTTTGAGAGAGTTTAATTTTGAGTAGATATTATGACAGAATCAATATCTAATTAAAGAGTTTATAAATATTTACATTTATTTTAACTGTAGGCTTATTATTTGATTTATCCTAAAAAGTAATTCGAATTCTCATATTACTCTCTGAATTTTTTTTTTGGT
Organism: Purshia tridentata; assembly: GCA_003254885.1. NCBI lineage: Eukaryota > Viridiplantae > Streptophyta > Magnoliopsida > Rosales > Rosaceae > Purshia > Purshia tridentata. Next base: position 523 of record QANT01004538.1, on the reverse strand, counting down.
CTCACTTTATTTCTTGAAATTAATTTTGTTTATTACTTTATCCAGTTTTATTTTTATAAATTTTGAAAATTAATTAAAAATAACTCAAGACTCAGGTAAATAAATGAAAAATTTCTACAAACTCTTCTTGACTAGTAATAATTTACAATCAGGCCAAATTACCAATTTTTGCTCCGATTAAGACTTAACACTTTGACCCCACAAATTTTCAGGAAACACTCGGAAGAAAAATTTGTAATTTAACCCCATAGTAAATTAATAGTAGTCAAGACGAGTTCGTACAAATTTTTCGTGTATTTTTTTGAGTCCGAAACTATTTTTAATTAATTTTTAAAATTTATAAAAAAAAATAATAATATATAATGGATAAAATAATACTTGTAAATTATTTTCAGGGGATAAAATGAGACAAAAAAACATCAGGAATAATATGAGAATTCAAATTACTTTTAAAGGTAAACCAAATAATAAGCCTTTAACTGCAATAACAGCTAAAGGGGTCTTTCAACTGTAATTCATAATT